>BLFK01000134.1:3677118-3711717 GCA_014634185.1 Astreopora myriophthalma | reverse complement strand
AAAAGTTCTGGCCATAAAAGCAAGGGTAGCCAAATCGGCGATTTTTGGCCAAAATGCAAAGGGGGGACCCTTTGCATTTTGGCCAAAATCGGCCAAAATCATGACCTAAATTCAAGAGTGTGTAATTCAATGAAAACGAGGTCTAATCGCCCTAAAATGCACTTTTTTCAAATGCTGAGGTCCCCCGGAACAATTTGAGATCAAAAGCGCATAGTTGCATTCATTAGGAGAAAAGGTCTGCCCATAAACGCAAGGGCAGCCAAATCGGTGATTTTTGGCCAAAATGCAAAAAGGGGGCCCTTTGCATTTTGGCCAAAATCGGCCAAAATCATGACCTAACTTCAAGAGTGTGTAATTCAATGAACACGAGGTCTAATCGCCCTAAAATTTACTTTTTTATAATGCTTAAGGCCTCTAGAACAATTTGAGATCAAAAGCGCATCGTTGCATCCATTAGGAGAAACGTTCTGGCCATAAACGCAAGGGCAGCCAAATCGGCGATTTTTGGCCAAAATGCAAAAAGGGGGCCCTTTTCATTTTGGCCAAAATCGGCCAAAAACATGACCTAACTTCAAGAGTGTGTAATTCAATGAAAACGAGGTCTAATCGCCCTAAAATGCACTTTTTTTAAATGCTTAAGGCCTCTAGAACAATTTGAGATCAAAAGCGCATCGTTGCGTCCATTAGGAGAAAAGTTCTGGCCATAAACGCAAGGGCAGCCAAATCGGCGATTTTTGGCCAAAATCGGCCAAAATCATGACCTAACTTCAAGAGTGTGTAATTCAATGAACACGAGGTCTAATCGCCCTAAAATTTACTTTTTTATAATGCTTAAGGCCTCTATAACAATTTGAGATCAAAAGCGCATCGTTGCATCCATTAGGAGAAACGTTCTGGCCATAAACGCAAGGGCATCCAAATCGGCGATGTCTGGCCAAAATGCAAAGGGGGCACCCTTTGCATTTTTGCCAAAATCGGCCAAAATCATGACCTAACTTCAAGAGTGTGTAATTCAATGAAAACGAGGTCTAATCGCCCTAAAATCCACTTTTTTCAATTGCTCAATGCCTCTAGAACAATTTGAGATCAAAAGCGCATCGTTGCAGCCATTAGGAGAAAAGTTCTGGCCATAAACGCAAGGGCAGCCAAATCGGCGATTTTTGGCCAAAATGCAAAGGGGGGACCCTTTGCATTTTGGCCAAAATCGGCCAAAATCATGAACTAACTTTAACAGTGTGTAATTCAATGAACACGAGGTCTAATCGCCCTAAAATGCACTTTTTTCAATTGCTTAAGGCCTCTAGAACAAATTGAGATCAAAAACGCATCGTTCCAGCCATTAGGAGAAACGTTCTGGCCATAAAAGCAAGGGCAGGCAAATGCGCGATTTTTGGCCAAAATGCAAAGGGGGGACCCTTTGCATTTTTGCCAAAATCGGCCAAAATCATGACCTAACTTCAAGAGTGTGTAATTCAATGAAAACGAGGTCTAATCGCCCTAAAATCCACTTTTTTCAAATGCTTAAGGCCTCTAGAACAATTTGAGATCAAAAGCACATCGTTGCATCCATTAGGAGAAAAGTTCTGGCCATAAACACAAGGGCAGCCAAATCGGCGATTTTTAGGCCAAATACAAAGGGGGGACCCTCTGCATTTTGGCCAAAATCGGCCAAAATCATGACCTAACTTCAAGAGTGTGAAATTCAATGAACACGAGGTCTAATCGCCCTAAAATGCACTTTTTTTAAATGCTTAAGGCCTCTAGAACAATTTGAGATCAAAAGCGCATCGTTGCATCCATTAGGAGAAAAGTTCTGGCCATAAACGCAAGGGCAGCCAAATCGGCGATTTTTGGCCAAAATGCAAAGGGGGGACTTTTTGCATTTTGGCCAAAATCGGCCAAAATCATGACCTAAATTCAAGAGTGTGTAATTCAATGAAAACGAGGTTTAATCGCCCTAAAATGCACTTTTATCAAATGCTTAAGGCCTCTAGAACAATTTGAGATCAAAAGCGCATCTTTGCGTCCATTAGGAGAAAAGGTCTGGCCACAAACGCAAGGGCAGCCAAATCGGCGATTTTTGGCCAAAATCGGCCAAAATCATGACTTAACTTCAAGAGTGTGTAATTCAATGAACACGAGGTCTAATCGCCCTAAAATGCACTTTTTTTAAATGCTTAAGGCCTCTATAACAATTTGAGATCAAAAGCGCATCGTTGCATCCATTAGGAGAAACGTTCTGGCCATAAACGCAAGGGCATCCAAATCGGCGATGTTTGGGCAAAATGCAAAGGGGGGACCCTTTGCATTTTGGCCAAAATCGGCCAAAATCATGACCTAACTTCAAGAGTGTGTAATTCAATGAAAACAAGGTCTAATCGCCCTAAAATGCACTTTTTTCAAATGCTTTAGGCCTCTAGAACAATTTGAGATCAAAAGCGCATCGTTGCATCCATTAGGAGAAAAGTTCTGGCCATAAACGCAAGGGCAGCCAAATCGGCGATTTTTGGGCAAAATGCAAAGGGGAGACCCTTTGCATTTTGGACAAAATCGGCCAAAATCATGACCTAACTTCAAGAGTGTGTAATTCAATGAAAACGAGGTCTAATCGCCCTAAAATGCACTTTTTTCAAATGTTTAAGGCCTCTAGAACAATTTGAGATCAAAAGCGCATCGTTCCAGCCTTTAGGAGAGAAGTTCTGGCCATAAACGCAAGGGAGAAAACGAGGTCTAATCGCCGTAAAATTCACTTTTTTCAATTGCTGAAGGCCTCTAGAACAATTTGAGATCGAAAGCGCATCGTTGCATCCATTAGGAGAAAAGTTCTGGCCATAAACGCAAGGGCAGCCAAATCGGCGATTTTTGGCCAAAATGCAAAGGGGGGACTTTTTGCATTTTGGCCAAAATCGGCCAAAATTATGACCTAACTTCAAGAGTGTGTAATTCAATGAAAACGAGGTCTAATCGCCCTAAAATGCACTTTTTTAAAATGCTGAAGGCCTCTAGAACAATTTGAGATCGAAAGCGCATCGTTGCAGCCATTAGGAGAAAAGTTATGGCCATAAACGCAAGAGCAGCCAAATCGGCGATCTTTGGCCAAAAATCAAAGGGGGGACCCTTTGCATTTTGGCCAAAATCGGCCAAAATCATGACCTAACTTCAACAGTGTGTAATTCAATGAAAACGAGGTCTAATCGCCCTAAAATGCACTTTTTTCAAATGCTTAAGGCCTCTAGAACAATTTGAGATCAAAAGTGCATCGTTGCATCCATTAGGAGAAAAGTTCTGGCCATAAACGCAAGGCCAGTCAAATCGACCATTTTCGGCCATTTTGCAAAGGGGGGACCCTTAGCATTTTGGCCAAAATTGGCCAAAAACATCACCAAATTTCAAGAGCGTGAAATTCAATGAAAACGAGGTCTAATCGCCCTAAATTGCACTTTTGCCAATTGCTTAAGGCCTCTAGAACAATTTGAGATCAAAAGCGCATCGTTCCACCCTTTAGAACAAAAGTTCTGGCCGTAAACGCAATGCCAGTCAAATCGACCATTTTCGGCCATTTTGCAAAGGGGGGACCCTTAGCATTTTGGCCAAAATCGGCCAAAAACATGAAAAAAATTCAAGAGCGTGAAATTTAATGAAAACGAGGTCTAATCGCCCTAAAATGCACTTTTGCCAATTGCTTAAGGCCTCTAGAACAATTTGAGATCAAAAGCGCATCGTTGCAGCCATTAGGAGAAAAGTTCTGGCCATAAACGCAAGGGCAGCCAAAAAATCCCCCTAAAATGCACTTTTTTCAATTGCTCAAGGCCTCTAGAACAATTTGAGATCAAAAGCGCATCGTTGCAGCCATTAGGAGAAAAGTTCTGGCCATAAACGCAAGGGCAGCCAAATCGGCGATTTTGGGCCAAAATGCAAAGGGGGGACCCTTTGCATTTTGGCCAAAATCGGCCAAAATCATGACCTAACTTCAAGAGTGTGTAATTCAATGAAAACGAGGTCTAATCGCCCTAAAATGCACTTTTTTCAATTGCTCAAGGCCTCTAGAACAATTTGAGATCAAAAGCGCATCGTTGCAGCCATTAGGAGAAAAGTTCTGGCCATAAACGCAAGGGCAGCCAAATCGGCGATTTTTGGCCAAAATGCAAAGGGGGGACACTTTGGATTTTGGTCAAAATCGGCCAAAATCATGACCTAAATTCAAGAGTGTGTAATTCTATGAAAACGAGGTCTAATCGCCCTAAAATGAACTCTTTTCAATTGCTCAAGGCCTCTAGAACAATTTGAGATCAAAAGCGCATCGTTGCAGCCGTTAGGAGAAAAGTTCTGGCCATAAACGCAAGCGCAGCCCAATCGGCGATTTTTGGCCAAAATGCAAAGGGGGCACCCTTTGCATTTTGGCCAAAATCGGCCAAAATCATGACCTAATTTCAAGAGTGTGTAATTCAATGAAAACGAGGTCTAATTGCCCTAAAATGCCCTCTTTTCAATTGCTCAAGGCCTCTAGAAAAATTTGAGATCAAAAGCGCATCGTTGCAGCCATTAGGAGAAAAGTTCTGGCCATAAACGCAAGGGCAGCCAAATCGGCGATTTTTGGCCACAATGCAAAGGGGAACCCTTTGCATTCTGGCCAAAATCGGCCAAAATCATGCCCTAAATTCAAGAGTGTGTAATTCAATAAAAACGAAGTCTAATCGCCCTAAAATGAACTTTTTTCAATTGCTCAAGGCCTCTAGAACAATTTGAGATCAAAAGCGCATTGTTGCAGCCATTAGGAGAAAAGTTCTGGCCATAAACGCAAGGGCAGCCAAATCGGCGATTTTTGGCCAAAATCGGCCAAAATCATGACCTAACTTCAAGAGTGTGTAATTCAATGAAAACGAGGTCTAATCGCCCTAAAATGCACTTTTTTCAATTGCTCAAGGCCTCTAGAACAATTTGAGATCAAAAGCGCATCGTTGCAGCCATTAGGAGAAAAGTTCTGGCCATAAACGCAAGGGCAGCCAAATCGGCGATTTTTGGCCAAAATGCAAAGGGGGGACCCTTTGCATTTTGGCCAAAATCGGCCAAAATCATGACCTAACTTCAAGAGTGTGTAATTCAATGAAAACGAGGTCTAATCGCCCTAAAATGCACTTTTTTCAATTGCTCAATGCCTCTAGAACAATTTGAGATCAAAAGCGCATCGTTCCAGCCATTAGGAGAAAAGTTCTGGCCATAAACGCAAGGGCAGCCAAATCGGCGATTTTTGGCCAAAATGCAAAGGGGGGACCCTTTGCATTTTGGCCAAAATCGGCCAAAATCATGACCTAACTTCAAGAGTGTGAAATTCAATGAAAACGAGGTCTAATCGCCCTAAAATGCACTTTTTTCAATTGCTCAATGCCTCTAGAACAATTTGAGATCAAAAGCGCATCGTTCCAGCCATTAGGAGAAAAGTTCTGGCCATAAACGCAAGGGCAGCCAAATCGGCGATTTTTGGCCAAAATGCAAAGGGGGGACCCTTTGCATTTTGGCCAAAATCGGCCAAAATCATGACCTAACTTCAAGAGTGTGAAATTCAATGAAAACGAGGTCTAATCGCCCTAAAATGCACTTTTTTCAATTGCTCAATGCCTCTAGAACAATTTGAGATCAAAAGCGCATCGTTCCAGCCATTAGGAGAAAAGTTCTGGCCATAAACGCAAGGGCAGCCAAATCGGCGATTTTTGGCCAAAATGCAAAGGGGGGACCCTTTGCATTTTGGCCAAAATCGGCCAAAATCATGACCTAACTTCAAGAGTGTGAAATTCAATGAAAACGAGGTCTAATCGCCCTAAAATGCACTTTTTTCAATTGCTCAATGCCTCTAGAACAATTTGAGATCAAAAGCGCATCGTTCCAGCCATTAGGAGAAAAGTTCTGGCCATAAACGCAAGGGCAGCCAAATCGGCGATTTTTGGCCAAAATGCAAAGGGGGGACCCTTTGCATTTTGGCCAAAATCGGCCAAAATCATGACCTAACTTCAAGAGTGTGAAATTCAATGAAAACGAGGTCTAATCGCCCTAAAATGCACTTTTTTCAATTGCTCAATGCCTCTAGAACAATTTGAGATCAAAAGCGCATCGTTCCAGCCATTAGGAGAAAAGTTCTGGCCATAAACGCAAGGGCAGCCAAATCGGCGATTTTTGGCCAAAATGCAAAGGGGGGACCCTTTGCATTTTGGCCAAAATCGGCCAAAATCATGACCTAACTTCAAGAGTGTGAAATTCAATGAAAACGAGGTCTAATCGCCCTAAAATGCACTTTTTTCAATTGCTCAATGCCTCTAGAACAATTTGAGATCAAAAGCGCATCGTTCCAGCCATTAGGAGAAAAGTTCTGGCCATAAACGCAAGGGCAGCCAAATCGGCGATTTTTGGCCAAAATGCAAAGGGGGGACCCTTTGCATTTTGGCCAAAATCGGCCAAAATCATGACCTAACTTCAAGAGTGTGAAATTCAATGAAAACGAGGTCTAATCGCCCTAAAATGCACTTTTTTCAATTGCTCAATGCCTCTAGAACAATTTGAGATCAAAAGCGCATCGTTCCAGCCATTAGGAGAAAAGTTCTGGCCATAAACGCAAGGGCAGCCAAATCGGCGATTTTTGGCCAAAATGCAAAGGGGGGACCCTTTGCATTTTGGCCAAAATCGGCCAAAATCATGACCTAACTTCAAGAGTGTGAAATTCAATGAAAACGAGGTCTAATCGCCCTAAAATGCACTTTTTTCAATTGCTCAATGCCTCTAGAACAATTTGAGATCAAAAGCGCATCGTTCCAGCCATTAGGAGAAAAGTTCTGGCCATAAACGCAAGGGCAGCCAAATCGGCGATTTTTGGCCAAAATGCAAAGGGGGGACCCTTTGCATTTTGGCCAAAATCGGCCAAAATCATGACCTAACTTCAAGAGTGTGAAATTCAATGAAAACGAGGTCTAATCGCCCTAAAATGCACTTTTTTCAATTGCTCAATGCCTCTAGAACAATTTGAGATCAAAAGCGCATCGTTCCAGCCATTAGGAGAAAAGTTCTGGCCATAAACGCAAGGGCAGCCAAATCGGCGATTTTTGGCCAAAATGCAAAGGGGGGACCCTTTGCATTTTGGCCAAAATCGGCCAAAATCATGACCTAACTTCAAGAGTGTGAAATTCAATGAAAACGAGGTCTAATCGCCCTAAAATGCACTTTTTTCAATTGCTTAATGCCTCTAGAACAATTTGAGATCAAAAGCGCATCGTTCCAGCCATTAGGAGAAAAGTTCTGGCCATAAACGCAAGGGCAGCCAAATCGGCGATTTTTGGCCAAAATGCAAAGGGGGGACCCTTTGCATTTTGGCCAAAATCGGCCAAAATCATGACCTAACTTCAAGAGTGTGAAATTCAATGAAAACGAGGTCTAATCGCCCTAAAATGCACTTTTTTCAATTGCTTAATGCCTCTAGAACAATTTGAGATCAAAAGCGCATCGTTCCAGCCATTAGGAGAAAAGTTCTGGCCATAAACGCAAGGGCAGCCAAATCGGCGATTTTTGGCCAAAATGCAAAGGGGGGACCCTTTGCATTTTGGCCAAAATCGGCCAAAATCATGACCAAACTTCAAGAGTGTGAAATTCAATGAAAACGAGGTCTAATCGCCCTAAAATGCACTTTTTACAATTGCTGAATGCCTCTAGAACAATTTGAGATAAAAAGCGCATCGTTCCAGCTATTAGGAGAAAAGTTCTGGCCATAAACACAAGGGCAGCCAAATCGGCGATTTTTGCCAAAATGCAAAGTGGGGACCCTTTGCATTTTGGCCAAAATCGGCCAAAATCATGACCAAAATTCAGGAGTGTGAAGTTCAATGAAAACGAGGTCTAATCGCCCTAAAATGCACCTTGTTCAATTGCTGAATGCCTCTAGAACAATTTGAGATAAAAAGCGCATAGTTCCAGCCATTAGGAGAAAAGTTCTCGCCATAAACGCAAGCGCAGCCAAATCGGCGATTTTTGGTCAAAATGCAAAGGGGGGACCCTTTGCATTTTGGCCAAAATCGGCCAAAATCATGACCAAAATTCAAGAGTGTGAAGTTCAATGAAAACGAGGTCTAATCGCCCCAAAATGCACATTGTTCAATTGAAGAAGGCCTCTAGAACAATTTGAGATAAAAAGCGCATAGTTCCAGCTATTGGGAGAAAAGTTCTGGCCATAAACGCAAGCGCAGCCAAATCGGCGATTTTTGGCCAAAATGCAAAGGGGGGACCCTTTGCATTTTGGCCAAAATCGGCCAGAATCATGACCAAAATTCAAGAGTGTGAAATTCAATGAAAACGAGGTCTAATCGCCCTAAAATGCACTTTTTACAATTGCTGAATGCCTCTAGAACAATTTGAGATCAAACGCGCATCGTTCCAGCTATTAGGAGTAAAGTTCTGGCCATAAACACAAGGGCAGCCAAATCGGCGATTTTTGGCCAAAATGCAAGGGGGGGACCCTTTGCATTTTGGCCAAAATCGGCCATGACCAAAATTCAAGAGTGTGAAGTTCAATGAAAACGAGGTCTAATCGCCCTAAAATGCACCTTTTTCAATTGCTGAAGGCCTCTAGAACAATTTGAGATAAAAAGCGCATAGTTCCAGCCATTAGGAGAAAAGTTCTGGCCATAAACGCAAGCGCAGCCAAATCGGCGATTTTTGGCCAAAATCGGCCAAAATCATGACCAAATTTCAAGAGTGTGAAATTCAATGAAAACGAGGTCTAATCGCCCTAAAGTGAATATTTTACAATTGCTGAATGCCTCTAGAACAATTTGAGATAAAAAGCGCATCGTTCCAGCTATTAGGAGAAAAGTTCTGGCCATAAACGCAAGGGCAGCCAAATCGGCGATTTTTGGCCAAAATGCAAAGGGGGGACCCTTTGCATTTTGGCCAAAATCGGCCAAAATCATGACCTAACTTCAAGAGTGTGAAATTCAATGAAAACGAGGTCTAATCGCCCTAAAATGCACTTTTTTCAATTGCTTAATGCCTCTAGAACAATTTGAGATAAAAAGCGCATCGTTCCAGCCATTAGGAGAAAAGTTCTGGCCATAAACGCAAGGGCAGCCAAATCGGCGATTTTTGGCCAAAATGCAAAGGGGGGACCCTTTGCATTTTGGCCAAAATCGGCCAAAATCATGACCTAACTTCAAGAGTGTGAAATTCAATGAAAACGAGGTCTAATCGCCCTAAAATGCACTTTTTTCAATTGCTTAATGCCTCTAGAACAATTTGAGATAAAAAGCGCATCGTTCCAGCCATTAGGAGAAAAGTTCTGGCCATAAACGCAAGGGCAGCCAAATCGGCGATTTTTGGCCAAAATCCAAAGGGGGGACCCTTTGCATTTTGGCCAAAATCGGCCAAAATCATGACCTAACTTCAAGAGTGTGAAATTCAATGAAAACGAGGTCTAATCGCCCTAAAATGCACTTTTTTCAATTGCTTAATGCCTCTAGAACAATTTGAGATAAAAAGCGCATCGTTCCAGCCATTAGGAGAAAAGTTCTGGCCATAAACGCAAGGGCAGCCAAATCGGCGATTTTTGGCCAAAATGCAAAGGGGGGACCCTTTGCATTTTGGCCAAAATCGGCCAAAATCATGACCTAACTTCAAGAGTGTGAAATTCAATGAAAACGAGGTCTAATCGCCCTAAAATGCACTTTTTTCAATTGCTTAATGCCTCTAGAACAATTTGAGATAAAAAGCGCATCGTTCCAGCCATTAGGAGAAAAGTTCTGGCCATAAACGCAAGGGCAGCCAAATCGGCGATTTTTGGCCAAAATGCAAAGGGGGGACCCTTTGCATTTTGGCCAAAATCGGCCAAAATCATGACCTAACTTCAAGAGTGTGAAATTCAATGAAAACGAGGTCTAATCGCCCTAAAATGCACTTTTTTCAATTGCTTAATGCCTCTAGAACAATTTGAGATAAAAAGCGCATCGTTCCAGCCATTAGGAGAAAAGTTCTGGCCATAAACGCAAGGGCAGCCAAATCGGCGATTTTTGGCCAAAATGCAAAGGGGGGACCCTTTGCATTTTGGCCAAAATCGGCCAAAATCATGACCTAACTTCAAGAGTGTGAAATTCAATGAAAACGAGGTCTAATCGCCCTAAAATGCACTTTTTTCAATTGCTTAATGCCTCTAGAACAATTTGAGATAAAAAGCGCATCGTTCCAGCCATTAGGAGAAAAGTTCTGGCCATAAACGCAAGGGCAGCCAAATCGGCGATTTTTGGCCAAAATGCAAAGGGGGGACCCTTTGCATTTTGGCCAAAATCGGCCAAAATCATGACCTAACTTCAAGAGTGTGAAATTCAATGAAAACGAGGTCTAATCGCCCTAAAATGCACTTTTTTCAATTGCTTAATGCCTCTAGAACAATTTGAGATAAAAAGCGCATCGTTCCAGCCATTAGGAGAAAAGTTCTGGCCATAAACGCAAGGGCAGCCAAATCGGCGATTTTTGGCCAAAATGCAAAGGGGGGACCCTTTGCATTTTGGCCAAAATCGGCCAAAATCATGACCTAACTTCAAGAGTGTGAAATTCAATGAAAACGAGGTCTAATCGCCCTAAAATGCACTTTTTTCAAATGCTCAATGCCTCTAGAACAATTTGAGATCAAAAGCGCATCGTTTCAGCCATTGGGAGAAAAGTTCTGGCCATAAACGCAAGGGCAGCCAAATCGACAATTTTTGGCCAAAAACATGACCAAACTTCAAGAGTGTGAAATTCAATGAAAACCAGGTCTAATCGCCCTGAAATGCACGTTTTTTAATTGCTCAAGGCCTCTAGAACAATTTGAGATCAAAAGCGCATCGTTCCAGCCATTAGAGGAAAAGTTCTGGCCATAAACGCAAGGGCAGCCAAAATCGGCCAAAAACATGACCAAACTTCAAGAGTGTGAAATTCAATGAAAACAAGGTGTAATAGCCCTATATTGCACTTTTCCCAATTTTTTAAGGCCTATAGATTAATTTAAGATAAAAAGCGCATAGTTAGACCCGGTAGGGGAAAAGTTTTGGCCATAAGCACAAAGGCAGTGAAACCGACCATTTTTGGCCAATTTGGCCGGAAGTCAGCAAACAGATGACGAAACTTCAAGAGTGTGAAATTCAATGAAAACGACTTCTAATAGTCCTGTAATGCTGTTTTCCCAATTGTTTCAGGCCTATAGTCCAATTTAACTTCTTCTTTTTTTTTTGCTAAGGGGTCTTCCAGGAACAGGCAGAATTTTCCTCTCTCCGTCTGTGTCTCTGCCTCTCTCCGTCTGTGTCTCTGCCTCTCTCCGTCTGTGTCTCTGCCTCTCTGCCTCTCTGCCTCTCTGCCCCTCTGCCTCTCTGCCTCTCTCTCTCTCTCTCTCTCTCTCTCTCTCTCTCTCTCTCTCTCTCTCTCTCCCCCCCACAAAATTTCGGGCTAAATGCTAAGGGTACCCCCTTTGCAGAATGGCGGAAAATAGTCGACTTTACTGCCGTTGTGTTTATGGTCAAAACTTTTCCTCTAGCGGGTCTAACGACGTGCTAAACAATTGGGAAAAGTGCATTACAGGACTACTAGACCTCGTTTTCATTGAATTTCACACTCTTGAAGTTTGGTCAACTTTTTGCTGATTTCGGGCTAAATGGTAGGGGTACCCCCTTTACAAAATTGCTAAAAATTGTACATTTTAGTGTCTTTGTGTTGATGGTCAAAACGTTTCCTCTCACGGGTCACGCTCTTGAAGTTTGGTCATGTTTTTGGCCGATTTCGGGCAAAATGCTAATGGTCCCCCCTTTGCAAAATGGCCGAAAATCGTCGATTTGACTGCCCTTGCGTTTATAGCCAGAACTTTTCTTCTAACGGGTCAAACGATGCGCTTTAGGCCTTAAACAATTGGGAAAAGTGCATTATAGGGCTATTAGACCTCGTTTTCATTGAATTTTACACTCTTGAAGTTTGGTCATCTTTTTGCTGATTTCGGGCTACATGCTAAGGGTACCCCCTGGTACTTTATTAGTCTTATCATTCATTATTGGACGTTTGGGTTAAGCATCGCTGAGATTAAAGTACGCTCTATTCTCTCCGCAATAACAGGTTTTTATTTTACTTAAGTTCATTTTACCTTACTGAAACATGAAGCAAGATATAGTTTTCTACATTACAATACATTTACAAAATATGACACCCTAAAATGACAGAGAAACGAAGTTTTGGAAGTTATATACGTCGGTGGAATAATTATCTCGCGCACACAATAAACACCCGACGCAACGGAACCAACGGCTGCATGGAAGTTCCTTAGAACTCTGTGAAAGTCAACTTCTTTTTTATCAGTGCTGAACGGTAAAATGGCAACCTTTGCGTAATAGTGACACACTTTTTCGGGTGTTCGAGACAAACCAGATCTTTATAAGGATCCATCACTACCGCTAAATAAATTGTTGAAGAATCACTCTAAAAAAGACTAAGACAACGAGATACACACTCACTGGTGCAGCATCTGTTCATTATTTTATCTTTTAGTTTTAAATTTAGCTCAAGTTTTTTTTGTTTAACAAAACACTTCTAATACATGTAAAATGGAAAGGGTTAGTATGAGCAAGAATTCACGCGAAGTTTCACTGTACCGAATTTTCACAGGTCAAATTGAATATTAGGAATCTAAGGAAAGCAAGAGTCGCTAAATCCATAAAACTAAACATCTCAAATGATCACATAACTCACACAGCTGCCCTAGAGCTCTGATAAAACTAGGTTATTTTCTTGAGAGTTAGAGCAAGAACTAGTTAAAAAGAAGATAATTGCAGGAATGGAGTTAACTGTCCTCTTCGGCTGTTATCTCTTGGTCTCCTTCGGTGGTTTGCACGTATTCCACCTGTAGATTCACTTCCGGTTGTTTCACTTCCGGAACGTAGACTGCCATAAGGGCAGCCGCACCCTCTGCATCCTGGGATGTCACCCCTTCAAAGATTTCCTTTCCCGAGGAAGAGTCTTCCTCTATGGCCTCTTGAGCTCCGGCAATCTGATGCTGACTAGCTGACACCAATGCTTCCACCGCGGCCTGCAGTGCGGAAGCGTCATGGGAGTGACCTGAAGCAGCAGCAGCTGCAGCAGCATTCGCCAGACTAAGCTCGACTGTCGCCATCTCCACTTCACCACTGGCTTGTACCACCTCAGTCACCTGCTCCGAGTCAGCTTGGCCTTCTGCCATCAGAGAGCTCGCATCCACAGTGGATGCCTCTTCCACGCTCTCGCCAGCAATACCAGCTTCAACGGTTTCCTCCGTTTCCATAGTAACACCGCTAGCTGCTGCGGACTCGGCTATGACGTCAACATTGACGTATCCATCCTCTTGCTCCCCAGTCTCATCAGTTTGGCTTCCTTGGTCCACCCCAGTGTGTTTGCGTTTGATGTGCTTGGTGAGGGAGGACTTCTCTTTGAACTGTCGGTTGCATACGTCACACTGATATGGCTTTTCGTCTGTGTGGGTCAGCTGGTGACGTCGCAAGTTGTATGGGCTAGCGAACTCCTTGTTGCAAGTTTCACAGATGTGCAGAGTGACTTCTTTAGCCTTCACTTTGGCTTCTGAAAACACAAAGCACCACGGCATACGTTAAGGATAGAAAACTATTATATTTCGAATTGCGGTCTTACTAAGGTGGAAAGGGAAGTCCTGGAATTTTAGAGGGAAAAACATCACGAAACACAGTAGGGTAACCGTTACTGTTTCACGAAACCATTCCATACCTTTCCTCTCACAGTTCAGCAAATGTTTCCTTAAGTCTCCTTTGGTTGGGAAGGTTACATCGCAGAACCGGCACTGAGCTATGGGCTTCTCTTTGTTTTTGTTGTCGCCACACACTTTACGGATGTGTTTCTTAAGGTGGGAGAGCCGTCCAAACAGACTTCCGCACTCGTCACACTTGAACGGACGGAGGTGATCATGTCGGGTCCTGATGTGCATAGTGACTGTGGAATCGTGTCGGAAAGCCATGCCACACCTAAACAGAAAATGATACATTTACTCCTTAATGCCAATTCTTCATTTGCACACGATTATACGGAAAATTACGCACAAAGTCTGCAGAGATTCCAATCCTCCCGATTCGGCGTCTTGTCTCCCGCTCTCCTGAGTTTGATCAAATTCCCCTGATTTAGTACAAAATTCTGAAAACTAGGTAAAAGATTGCTATCCTCAGTGTAAGCTTGTGCCACAAAAATGCAGGAAATGGCACTTGAGAGAACGTAAATTGGCAAATTTTCCCGGGGGAGCATGCCTCCGGAACCCCCTTGAGGCTCACGCCTTTGGTGCTCGCTATAGCGCCTACGGCGCTAGGCCGTATGTAGTGCTTTCTATTTTCTCTCAAAAAGGTTTGGAACCTCTGCGTCTGCCTTACATTAAAACTAAAACATCGATCTTTATCGACGCTGACTCGGTCATACTCGTAAAAATATTCCAGTGCTCCTAACAGGAATCTGAACTATGACCTAGGCCGCCATTACACTTCTACTAGTCTGATTAAAGTACTGTCTCGGGTCCGCATACGGAAAGAGAGGGCGGGCGAAGTAAATAGTACTCAAGCATTTCTTCTCTCTCTCTTTTTTTTTTTTTGGCACATGTACAAGTGATATAAATAGAATGCCAGGTACAACCAAAATTTAAAACTCAGCTTAAAACGCGTTTACTAGAACTTAACATCAACATGCATTTTTTAATTAAAAGAGTTCCCCAGAGGCAAAACTACTACCTCAATATATTGCCGCGATGTCTTCTTCACCTTCAACTTTCTTCACCTTCGACCACGATATTACTGTGGATACCATTGGCCAAAAAGGCGAACTAGCCAATAAGAACAAGCCTTGCCATTTGCGACTACGAGGAAAACAAAGGAGAATCGACGCAAACTTTACCGCGCTGGCAGCCGCTTAATTAGCACGCATACCACACCTGTTGCAAACGTAGGGCTTCTCGCCGGAATGAATCCTTTGATGCACATTTAACTGATGCAAACGGCGGAAGAAACGACCACAGTCGTCGCACTTGAACTTCTTTATATCTATCATAAAGTGATAAAAAACGGATGAGGCCTGTGAGACCCTGGTGCACGCACTCGCGACCTGCCATTTAGACTACTGTAATGCCTTACTGCATGATGTCTCGCAATACCAACGACAACGTCTACAGAGGGTTCTTAATGCAGCTGCTCGGTTGATACACCGTTTACCTATATACCTGTATACCTACCTATGCTATATAAATGTGTTATTATTATTATGTTATGCCAAATACTTGCCTGTGTGAATCTGTAAGTGCTTCTTCAAATCTGATGGGTACTTGAAGCTCTTGTTACACTGCCCACACACCCTTGGACCATCACTCAACTTCCTCTTTCCTGTTGGAGTCCTTGCAGTAATGGGTTCTACAAGGTAGGCTGATTCATAAACTCGTGATTTTATTAACACTTGCCCGAGAGGAGTACACTTTTGACTGGGATGGGCAGATTAGCCATAGAGCAGGCCATCATAGGGACAAGACAAATGTAAACTTCATTCCTGAAGCTCCCTTAACACTTCCACACCCAACAGTGACTTAACATTCTGGGTGGCTAATGCCAGACAATTTTATTCCTCAATGGAGGCCCTCTAAAGGGTGAAGGGTTAAGAACATTGTAAGATTTGGATCATCAGTTTTAAAATACTTAGGGGAAAAGATTTAACACTGACGTGTGCACTGGGGAATCTAAAGCATCAATTACAAACCATGTAAAGTATATAGAATGTTTGACAGAATGACAGTTTTACTTTGTAAGGCAACAGCTTCCGTGTCTCCCTCTTCTAACCCAGTCCCAGTATCGCCAACTGCCTGTGTCACAGCTTGAGCACCAGCAACCATGGCAACAGTATCGGCACCAATATCAACAGTTGCTTCCACAGACAATTCTCCTCCTCCACTTGTACCTATTGGTATGACAATGATGAAATCAGGTAAGTTAGTTAACACATGCACAAAGTTAAGCAAGCTAACCACAAGATTAGGCAAGCAAGCTAATGAATACCACTGTGAGGCATTAGAGAAGCATAAGTATACCAATAGTCAGCATTTTACTATAATTTAACATCAAAAAAATTATTTGTGACCTACCTTCTGCCCCAGTACTGACATCAACTGGCACCGCTTCTTGGCCACTGCCAGCTGTTCCATCATCAACAGCCTGAAGACCTGCGGAAAACACCTGAAGGGTCTCGGCAGAAACACTCACTGCACCACCTGCACCAACTCCTCCGGCCGGGAGATTTGACACAAGAACCGGACGGACTATAGGCACTCCATTTTGATTTACGATCAGAAAAGAGCCACTGCCTGAGTTAGGATCTGTGATTATTGCTGCTGGAACAGATCCTGTACCACTCTGCATACCGGACACAACATCTTGGAGAATTGATGCTAATGAAGCTGGTGGCTCAGCACCTGAGGTGGTGACATTGCTAAGCAGCATGCTTGCTGCTTGGGTGGTGTTTGTAAATTGCTCATTGGATGTAGCAATGTAGGCTGTTTGTTGCTGCTCCATCTCTTCCGTAGTGCTGTCTTGATGCTGCTCCTCCCCTTGATTGACCTGCACCGCTTCTTGCCCCATTT
The DNA here is from genome assembly GCA_014634185.1 of Astreopora myriophthalma. Lineage (NCBI taxonomy): Eukaryota > Metazoa > Cnidaria > Anthozoa > Scleractinia > Acroporidae > Astreopora > Astreopora myriophthalma. The sequence continues at coordinate 3,695,069 of BLFK01000134.1, read as the reverse complement.
CCATGGCTAGGAAAATTGGCTGAAGATTAGCATACGTGCGCTCCTGTTCACTTGTTAACTGGGCAGAGCCACTGTCTGTTTCAGGAACAGCTTCAGTGTTAGCTTCCTCCTCAGGTTTCTCAACAGTTGTGTCTCGTGCATTGCCTTCATTGTTGGCAGCCTCCTCTTCCTTTGATGAATGTTCATCTTCGTCTTCCTTTATGGTTGATTCACTAGTTTCTTCTGCAACAAATTACAGCTTTGTGTGATGTAGTTGAACTACAAACTTTTACCTCAGTTACTAGCTTTGTTATGGTACACTTTAGTTAGTACAAAACCAAGTATTATGTGTCTGCATAAAATGTCATATGAGCAGACCACTAACTGCATTACTAGTCAAACTCTGTTGTTAATTAACTGTTCTGAATCATATAATGATTAGATTTTTTTTTGGACGTTTAGGAGTCTCATTATTGGAACATTAGTTCTGTGAGATCTCTCCTGCCAAATTGTCTTTGGCGAAGTTTATAAATAAATAAATAAAAATAAATAAATTATTATTGTAATGATCTCCATCCATCAGAAGTTCAAGCATGGAAATATGTGGACGACACAACACTGGCCGAGGTTGTTCCGAAGTCCGGAAATAGTAGCAAACAGTGCTCTGTCACTGAGGTGGAACAATGGTCAATAAGAAACAAACTCCATTTAAATGCGGATAAATGTAAAGAGCTAATAATTGACTTAATAAAATCAAAACACCAGTTTAATTCCATTTCTGTCGATTCCAAAGAGCTCGAGTTAGTACATCATGCAAAAATCTTAGGGGTTACCATTGCTAGCACTCTCCAGTGGAATTATCATATTCATGAAGTCATAAGAAAGGCTAATAAGCGCATGTATTTCCTCATTCTGCTGAAGCGTGCACAGGTCCCTATTAATGATATTGTTACAGTAGTTTTTATTCTACTTGAATTAGGCCTGTTTGCTAGAGTATTGTGCGCCTGTATTCCATCATGCTTTGCCAGCCTAAGTGACGAACTAGAGCGTGTACAGAAGCGAGCTTCGTCAATCATCTCTCCAAATGACATGTCTTATCGTGAAAGGCTTTCTTTGTGTAATCTAGAGGCCCTCAAGGACAGACGAATCGACCTATGTAATAATTTTTTTGATTCAATTATGTCTGAACCATGTCACAAGCTAAGCCATCTTTTACCAGACCAAAATGAACCACACTATTGTCTCCCTAAGCAGCGGCAGTTCAAGCACCCTGTCATCCGTACAAAACGCTACATGAACACTTTTATTCCCTCAATGTCAAACAGATGAGTACGTAAAACCAATAGTTTTATAATCTTTTGATATTGCCTGCAAATAGTTATAGTTTTTTTCTTATTCATACTTACTTTGTAAATAGTCATGCAATTCAGCCTTTCAGCTGTTACATGATATTTTTAATAAACCTATCTACCTACCTACCTATTGTTATATTGTTATTGTTATTATCATCACCATCATCGCACTCCAATTTCATTTTTTGCTTGGCAAATTTATAACTTCAAAGCAAGATTTGTGTGTCATCATGACTGCATGTTTGCATTAAACATTAAAGGCTGTTTGTTTTCTTGTGTAAGGTAATTTGCTTGATACCTGATAGTGTCATATTGCTGAAAAATGATCAGTACCACCACTTCAGTAAGAGAAAAACTGAAAAACTAGAAATCACTTCAAGCATATTTACAGACTTAGCATCAACCCTGATCAAACATCTAACTAGCAGTAGTCATTACATTTGCAAGTACCCCAGTGAAGGAACTGCCAGTGGTTGTCAGACAAGCTTATGCAAATTCTATTACATAAAATGGCGCAAAATCCGTAAAGAACACGATTCACTTTGTTTTTGCATATCAATGGCATAGGCAATTTTAAAATCCAACAAAATCCTTCAAAATACCAACCCTAAATGGACATTTCTGGTTCAAAGGAAGTAAGAAAATAACTGCCTAGTTTCTCTGCTTCAGAAAATAGCTAAACGGAAGCCTAGGGTAGGTGGAAATTTACATCCAAAACGACGCCGTGTTGAAAGACGAGAATCGAACTGGACTACGTACATGAGCAAGATTCACTTCGTTCAAGCTGAGAGATATGTGGGGACGATAAAACCTATAGTCCGCCACTAAAGAAACGAATATTGATCAAACTCCCACAGAGCAATGTCTAAAGAGAGAAAAGATTGGGGAAGGATATTTGATCAAGACAGAAGTCTGGGGCGAAGGCCATAACACTTCACTATTTTGAAGACCTGGGAAAGACTTGCTTTCTAGAGGAAGGACTGGGTCCCGGAAAACAACAAGACTTTCCTTCACTTTTCGAGCAACTGTTGGCTGTAACGGTTGCTAATCTTCTGCGAAGTAAGCGTACTGTTTGGAAGTATGTGTTACGCGAACAGCGGTGACGAAGCACTCGTTGTGTTGACGACCTATCGAGGGAAGAGTTCGCTGACTTGATTATCCAGTTTCTAAGGCGCTTTTCTGTTGTACTCATCCATTGCACTTACCTTCTTTATTTGCTGTTGTTGATTCGGCAATAGCAGCAAAGGATGCTAGATCTCCTCCCTCTTCAATAGACATATTCGAGCAGTTTACCAGAGATCACCGGCAAGCCACAACCTACAAAAGGAAAGTCATCGAAACATCGGTTCTTGAATAAGAACTTGGTCAATTGCAGCTTGAAATAAAGATTTCTTAAGCTTCGACTCACGAATTAAAAAACACGATGTCCTTAACGTACCCCCGAATAACGTTTTCGCGCGGAAAACGGCAGTAAATTGGGTTTATTTCTCAGATCGCTGCCAGTCCCTCGATCTTGAACACGAGGCCAGTAGGGGAAGGTCGGCCATTGTATATTGATCACGTGATTACATTACCATCAGATGATTGGTTGAGTGGAATTTTCTTTGAAAGGGAAGATCACAATGAAAAGAAGCGCGTTAAAGTTCAACCAGAAAATTACCTGAAAATAAAAAGTATTGCACCAGAAAAACAAAAGGTTTTGATGGCAATTCATTCCCTACTTAGCAATAAAAAAAATTGTTTTCAGTTTGACTTCTTGTTTAGCTTGTGTCAACTTTTACAAGAGCCCACAGTAGTTCACTTAGTAAAAATAAACGGCGTTTCACCGTTCAACGGTCATTTTCACTTCATTCATCCGAGAATTCGTACCCATGTCTAGCTGCCCTTCATGGGTTTCATGTTTTGGTTTTGCCCTTGTGATAATGAGATGAGGTTTATTTTTTCAAATCTCATCTCACAAATTTCTAGCTATAGACCACTCTCATAATAAAAGGGCTTTCAAAATTAACGCTGTCCGTGGGACTTTTTACCCGACTGCAATGCAGTTTACAGTTACTGAGGAAAGTGAAAGGTGTCCCCGTATCTCAACCCAAGAACCTGAAATTCATGTTCACAGAGTGGCACATGTACAAAACTACAGAACGCATCTAAAGTGTTGTGCGACAAGTTGCAGAAATCAGAATTGAGTTCTACCTTTGTGGTACTACGTGTATCAGAACTCTTCACATTCTAACATTTTGCAGCCCAAAGATAGTTAAAAGACAACAGCTGATGCATAAATATATTAATTTTTAATATAACTTTTGAGCAGTTCAAGCTTTCTTTCCTGTACAACATGTGGATTTAAATTTACTAATGAGGATGGTAAAGGGTATTTTCGTGACTCGTGATCGGCCCTTTTTTTCCCCGTGAAATGTGAAATGGCTAAATTTTTTCCTCGTGAATTGTGATTTCCATAGTAGCCGTGAAGCGTGATTTTGCAAATTTATTTTCCGTGAAACGAAAAATAAATGTTTAATTCGCCGTGAACCGTGATCTTCATCTTGTCTTCGTTTTCGTGAATTGTGAAAGGACCGTGATCTAGACGCCCCCCTTTACCACCCTCACTAATGGCTAACCTGACAGAAACAAAGGTTCAATACAATGGCAATACTTTAAACAATTATGCATTTTAAATTGTGTTAATTTCAGATGCTGCGATTAAGTGCATGTCTTCACTCTTAGACAAAAGCCTACACTGCACATTTTTTGACAACTGCTATGAATCATAAGAATACCTTAACTCTAAATTCTCAGGTAACCATCCCCTGTCATTTGTTTCCATAAATAAAAAAAAATAAAACGTTTGGCAAAAGTCTTAACAATGGGAAAACAGCTTTGCTGTTAGCAGCAGCAGCAGCAGCCGCAGTGGCAGCTACAAAAACTTATGTTGCTCAGGATCTTTCTTTCTTGTCACTGTAATGTACCTTACGGTGTGAGACTCCAAATTTTAACACATGAAATGAAACAACAGAAAACTAACCAACATCACTAGAAAAGAATCACTAATAAAGAAAGATGAAACGTTCAGGAAACACTAACTTAACATATATTTGAAGAATCAGCACAGTGCATGAAGCCGAAATATTTTTGAGGTTCAGTTGAGGAGCTTTAAAGTGTATTAATAAGTTATTCAATTAATGCACAATTTAGAGTTTAGCAGTCAATCTAATTTTTTAGGCTGTGAGCCATATAAATAGTCAGTAAACTTGTGCCCCATGATACAAAAGAACTTCCCATACAAAAATAGCAAGACTGGTTGATGACAGCAAGCTATAATTCTATAGTATGGACCACTGAATGGATCACTCACTGCAGGACACACCATGTTGTTTAGATTTACTTGAGAAATCTGCACAAGACAAGAAAGGAAAGAGTACAATATTTGAGTACAGTGAAACTTCTCTAGAAGGGCCACCAGTAACCTATAGAACAGAGTATATTATTTCTAGGTGTTATTGAGAGGTAGACAGGTAATTAAGAATACCTGCATATGATGATCTTGCTCACACATCTGACATACTTGCTCTAGCTGTTCATGCATGGCCATCATGCATTTCAGCAAACGAAAGGACATATGGAGAATATATATGAAATTTTCATATGTTTGAACCATGCATACATGATGAATTGAAGTGTGATCATCGCAGTTAATGAAGCAACTTAAAGGGAACCTCCACTGCTACAAAAAGATAACTTTAAAAGGCAGGGAGTGTTGTTCACAATCAAATTTGTTTGAAAATTCCTCAAAGAAACCGTTTGTCCGAAGAAAAAACTTAGTTTTAGAATAACTTGTTTTCAATTTTAAATTTCCCGGGCACTGCCATCTTGAGTAATTGTGACATGTTACCGTTGCTGTATTGTTATTATACAAAAGCTCTTTATGTCAGAACAGTAAGTCAACCATAACACCTCACAATTAATCAAGATGGTGACACCCGGAAAATTTAAAAGCAAAAAAAAAGCGATTCTAAAACCCATTTTTTGCCCGGAAGAACAGTTTCTTTGAAAAAATTCTAAACGAGTTTGATTGTAAACAACATTTCCTGCCTTATAAAGTTATCTTTTTGTGGCAGTGGAGGTTCCCTTTAAGCAGTTGCAAGGAAACCTGAAAAAAAAAAAAAAACAATCAAAGCTTGGATGGGACTGTGATTGTGCTGCACACTGCTTTAAAATTGCATACATATTCTCCATCATACATTCACCTATTACAGGGTATGACAAGAACTTTTTTTCAGCGAATGCCTTTTTCTTGCAACTGCTTAAGTTGCTTCATTAAGTGCAATATAATGATCACACTTCTTATTGATCATAAAGTACATATTTTAGTACCTCTCACTGATTTGAATTTTGCCATGTGCAATGGGAATCACTTACCATTCCTAAAGGCTGAAGAACTAACAGCATATAGGATGAAAATAAGGTGAATGTCAAAGTTGCCCAAGTGAAATCCCAGAGAGGTTCTAAAACAAATGGCCCTGCATATCAGGGAAACAAAAACAATGGTTACATGTTCAACAATGAAAATACAATGTTAAGAAAATAAAAATATGTCATCTCAGCAGTTGGTCTACAGGGGAGATGAAATTTACTGATGTACCTTGACATGCTACAAGAAAAAAGGGCACAACCACTAGAATCAGTACATGCTGTATCCAGTAGTTTGCAACTTCAAATGGCAACTGAAAAACGTCAAGAGAACCAATTTTAATCTATTATTCAAGTAAATTATGCATGTAAGGTGATAGTATTTTGCACCTGAAATCCAAAGCACAGCCTTCTTATAGTGCTTACACCAGTGACAATGCAGACAACAATCATCAGATACTGAAACTGAATATCTATAGTCATACATACCAATCTTGTGTTAACCACCGGAAACAAAACTGCTTGGAGAGCACCAAACAACAAATAATTTTGAACCCTGCAGGGAAAAAAAATAATACATGTATTTTGTATCATTATTAAGAATCGTTTCTTATTTACAGTTAATTTTTTTCAGTTTATTCAAGACTCATAAAAGCAACTCTATCCATGTTCTGCGCAGCTTGAAACAGATCTGACAAAGGGTTAATTGACTGGAACATGTTCAACATTTTCACTTCTGTTATCAATGTTCCATTTAAGGCCACCAAATCAGAGGCCATGTTAACTGGCCTGTAACTGCAGATATTCTTTGAAGGACTACAATATTGGGGACGAGAGTTGCCATCGATAATGTTGAGTGTAAAGCCTTGGTCAAACGGTGCGTGATAGTCGACGATAGTTGATGATAGTCAAAACTATCATCAACTATCATCAACTATCAAACAGGTGGTCAAACAGCGCATGAGCGCATGATAGTCGATGACAGTTGTTCTGAGGAAGTCTGGGGAAAAATTGTTGCATTTTTCGTCTCCATGGCTACACACAATGGGGATGTAATCAATTGAGATGATGTCGTAAGAAACATGGCATTGCAAGCAGGGATGAATAATTTTTCACGGCGAAAGAGGGCGGCAGCCTGTTTCGTTTTCCTTGAGTTGCTTGAAAGTTAACTGAAAGCTAACTGAAAAGCTGGTGCCGAAAACTGAGCCCGTCAATTTTGGGGGAATACAGCTGACTGAAAAACTATCATCAACTATCATGAAGAATTTGAACACGCTCAAAGTGAATGATAGTTGATGATAGTCGATGATAGCGCATGATAGTTGGTGGTCAAATGAGCATGCGCACTTTAACTATCATCGACTATCATCAACTATCATCAACTATCATGCACCATTTGACCAGGGCTTTAAAATCCAAATTACAGCGGATTCATCATGTATGTTGCATGTTACGTCCATTCCCATGATAAAACCAAGTTGATCAAATAATTTTCACAGTGACAGTGTTTCAAAGTCAAATCATCATAAAAGTTCTGATACTTTCTCTCTGACATTAAAATTAATGACCAGATTAATGAGATCATAGATTGAGAAAAGGAAAATTCATTTAATATTAAGCATTCATACCCAACTTCTCACCTAAATACACATAAAACCATTTTACTCGCTGGAACTGCTAATAAATAAATCTGAAATAAATGAAAATCTTGCTATGGTAAATTATTCAGGGATCAAGCTACTGTCATAATAACGGTGATGAAAAAGACACCAGTAATAATGATGAACTGACGATGACGTTGAATATGATTTGCAGAAGATGATTGGCTAGATATCTAGAATACCCCCTCACTTATTAGCATTTGAATAGAGTGTATTGTTATCTATGTCTCGTTCTTAAAGAGAAGAAGGCAATATGTAAATAAGTGAACGGGTATTCTGAAATCGCTCCATTCTATTGATCTGGAAGTTAAATATTATTCAAGAAATTTTATTAAGGTTTGCTGACAAATACCAGCCCTTAACCTTAGCAGTTAAATTAATTATAGCCGATTATAGAATATGAGGGCCAACTGTTTTGCAGAGATTGAATAAAGAAAGTACCTGGTATTGTTATCTGCCGTATTCATCAAAAGCTTCCGACCAACTTGCACGAGGCAGACCAAAGTGACCCCGATAATGTACCCTCAAACACAGCAGTTTTAAGAAATGTTCAACTTACCTGTATAGCTGTCAGAACATGACAAGGATTGAGTAGAAATATCACCTGCTTTGTCACCACCTTAAAACCAATTTCGATCGCAAAAACCGAGCAGAGTAAGACACAGAAAAATCTTTTCCCCAATCCAGTGCCTTCTCTATACAACGGTAAAGCCCTTGGTATAGAAACTTTCTTTAGCACTTTCCAGAAAACGAAAATGGTAAAAAGTTCGTAAACCACTGTTTCTATGACTCTTTGCCTCAAAGTCAGGTACTCAGCGCAGTCTCTGCCACCATTACCCGGCAAAGCAAAGTCTACTCCTCCATATAATATATCTAAGATGTGGCTTGCGTTTATCATGATGTCTAAGGCAAATAATCATTCAAAACTACATTTCTTTTACAGCAGTAGCAGATGAGTATAAATAATTAACGGAGAAAGATACCGGTTACTAGGTAACCAAGCCTTTCATGCCCTGCCCCACCACCTCCCCCACACCCAAAAAACCAGAACACGAGGAGAAAGCCAGAACAATTTGATTGCTATGAACTGCTGCTACAATTTAAATAGCATTAAGTTTAGGCTTTCCTCCTCAGCGTTAAAGGAGAAGTTCACTCAAAAATGGCACTTTTTTTCCTTTCAACAAATGGAACGTTGATACAAAGATAGGTTACTCACCAAAATCTCAGCTTCCAAAGCACCTTCAAACCGTATGAATTCCTTTTCTAAACTGGCACGAAAATGGAGAATCAACGCCGCCATTTTAGAGTAAATTAGCAGCCTGCCGCTTTATGTGTGACGTCGAAGAGTCATGGGAAGGGTAAAGGTGCACGGTCAACCACAATGCATTGCAGGCATAGCTGCCATATTCAACAATTTCGGTATTATAGAAAAGGGCAACTATGCTCCTTTTCCTTTGTTACGTTGATCGAATCAGAGCTGCTTTTGTCCATCTTTGCTCTGGAATGTTTGCACATGTTTCTGACGGGTCGGCATTGAGGAGCAGAAATGAGTTCTGCTCCTTAATAATAACAACAACGGTGCGCAAAGCACTGTTGTTTGAGCGTGCCTCTTTAAGTCCTCTTCACTTGTTGTTTCTTTTTATTGGCTTCTGTTTTGCTGACCATGCCTTTTTTGCTCAAACAGGTCTCCTGAGACCAGCAGGTCACAGGTCATCGTTTTACCAATACAGAAAGTATCCTAAACATTCATTAAAGCTAACCTTAGGCCTAAACAAAAGTTTTTAGGCCTAATGTTCGCATTTGTTAGGGTTGTTTCTGTATTGATAAAACAATGACCTGTGACCTACCTTTTGTACCCGCCGTCCTGAGACATAGCAAAAGAGGCATTTCATTCCAACAGTTACCAATTTTAAAAAAGAAAATTGCCCAGAAATGGTTAGTAAAGCTAGGCAGGGATAATAAAATCATCCCTTAGTGACACCCCTCAGGAGGTGCAGAAAAAGGTAGAGGAGGAGTTACATAACAGGGGTGGATGGGTGGAAGGCTCTCTATGGGTGCTTTTTCGAACCCTTTTCAATTGCCGAATGAAACTTCATAGTTAGTCACACTGGAATGTTGTTACATTAACATAAAGTGGAGGCTGATTAGAAATAGTTGACCATGAGCTTTGAGAACCCATTGTTAACTCGCAAAGTAAGGTTTCAATAAGAGCATACAGAAACCACAAGAGTAAGTTTCCAGGAAATACCATGAGAAGTACAGAGTGAAGGGTATTAGTGTCCAGTCAAGGAGTGTAAGTTTCCACTAGCTGAGCTTGAGGCCTGGGAATAGATCAGGTGAACTAAGGCAGGCAATTGTTTTTGCTGTGTCTGCCATGCTGACCTTTTTCCAAGTTATTCAGAATATTATACCCAGATGACTCTATAGAGCGTTTTCACATGACGTCACAGTGGCCACATTGGTGTACCTAAACAAAGAAGCAGCAGCCACATTGGTGTACCTAAGCAATTTTCAGGTGAACTGAACCTCATTTTTTTGCAAATATTTCCTTTTGTTTCAGTAAATCAATATGGCTGCGGATCATGTGAGTGAAGACAATCTGTTCAATCAATACTGTGGCGATCACATAAGTACCAGAGTGGTTTTCAATCGAGTGTTGTAAAACCCAAAAAAAAAGCATCGAGTGTTGTAAAATCCAAAAAAAAAAGCCAGCCACGTACTGAAGGAAATAAACTTTTCAGGACACCACAAAACAAGGTAATTTACTACTTGGTTTTCTTGGCCAATCAGAATGCAAAGCAGGTCAAGGCAGCCAGTGCCAAGCATTGGCAAGTCACAATTGTATTTAGTGTTGTATCCGACTGGTTAAAAAGTTTGCACAAGTTTTTTATATCCAATCACAGGGCATACCAAAACCAAAGCAATGGTGTAATTATTACTTTCAACAGTCAATTGAAAAGCTCTTTAAAAGAGAGGTCATCCTCCATTTCTTAGGGCCGATTTGCACGGTACAACTTTGTTGCATGTAACAAGCTTATGACAAGCATACGGCACAAAATTTTTTCATGTAAATCAAACCTACAACTTGCTTACAACTGTCGTGTACGTCGCAAAAAATCTCGTAGGATTTTAAAACATGTTTTTTAAACTCTACGTTAATCATCAGCACAGTCTAGCGAGAGTTGTACATGATTTTTTGCATGACACGAGCAGCACATGCAGAAGAAATCGCATACGACAGTTGTAAGCAAAAGTCGTACCGTGTAAATCAGCCCTTAGACGTCCTCTCATCTGCCAAGATTAATACCTGGGTAAACACTATTTTAACAATAATAAAAAGTTTCTAAATCAGACGAGAATTTTATTTACAAGACTTAACATGGTATTCACGCAATTCACAGTGACAACAAGTTTGTTCACGTAGACCAACTGCACAAATAGCAGCCTATTTATTATTCTTTTAAAAATAAATGCTAATTGTATCACGAGCCTCATTTCTGCAGAAAACGTTTTTGAATTTTGCACATGTTAATAACTCTAGTGAGGCTAATTAGCAAAAAGACAAAAGAATAAGTAATTGGCAGCCATTTATTCATTCAGTAACATTCAATGTTACAGAGGTCCTAGGTTCAATTCCTGCCTGGAACTCTGATTTCCTTTTCTGTTGTCCCTTGACCCATTGCCAAACACAGGTGCATTACACCATCACAATCATTAACAAGTTTCATGAAAATGCCTTCTGTTTTTGCTAATCAATTAAATTGAAAATATTGATTGTACTTTGTCCTCCCATCGACATAAATTTTAAGAATGACCAAAGTGGCTGAAAGACAAACTACAATTCAGTGACTTCAATTTTTGTTCAGAAATGAAGTATGCCTTTCTTTAACCCTATGAAAGTTCACCACAGTGAGTCTTTGTTTCTTTAATCACTACATAAACAAAAGGCAATTTTCACTACCAGGAAAACAAAACCCTAAGTCCTTAAAACACCATTAAACACCGCAATGTGCATATTATGTGTCCCACCATTACTTACACTTGCATTCATGGGCATGCCCAAAAAGAAGTTATGTCGAAGTCAACCTTGGAGCTCTTGTCAGTTGACTGTCAACAATTTGTATATTGCCTTGATCTCTGGCTTTCATTACCTTGTACCTTGTAGGCATATTAGGGACTTTAAGATTATTTTACAGTGGCAACGTCCATGAAAACACCATTTAAAATAGCAACTTTAAGATTTTCAAAGTTTTTCTTGAATATTCCAGTTTGTTCAACTTAACAAACTATCTGCACTGTCTGGGAACTGAATTGGGAGGAATGGTGATCAAACTAACAAAGAAAATCAAAATTCTGTTGTGTGCTTGCATTTTCCTTAAAACATCAAATTTGGTCATTTGATATTGTAGATTGGCAGAGAATGAGAAAGAAATGTACCAAACTTCAAAACACACATGCAGAGCCATTGTTTTGCTCATTAAAGTATATTGTTCGGTTGTGTTGCCGCTGACGTTGCTATCCTCTATCTTAAAGTCCCCAATGATAGGCACAAAACATGTACACTTGTCTCAAATCCCAAGCGAAATGAAAACCAATCACATGCTCACAACCACTTCTCCATAAGAGCTGCTGCAGGTATTTCTTTTAGTTCTGACTGGTTTATTATGCCACCCTTATCTGCCAATTCATCAGGGAAGTTAATTCTTTGGATATGTTTTTGCAGAACTCAAACTGGAGACCACTCTATACTTTAACAATTTATTCTTAAACACCACTGACTGCCAATTTGTTACCCTTTTCAGATCTCCAAGCCCCAAGTAAGCATTAAAGATCAGTAATTAATAAATTATACACTTGTCACTGAACAGTTAATAGATAATATTTATATTTCTGAAACATTAACTACACCAAACAAACAAACAAGATTACAATTTAATGGTCAAATGTTGGGATTTCTCAGAGGCTAAAATGTCAAAAACCTCCCTGTGAAGCTTCTTTAAGCATACACATGGAAATGGTCTTAAATGGTAATAACACTGATGTATGCTCATTAACTCACAATCATGGCTTTACTTTTCTTGTATTAAGATCTCAAATAGCTTTCATTTGTAAGTAAATGACAAAGCAGCATAGTTTTTGTGTAGCTGGATCCTTTTATGTCAATCAAGTCCATGCACTGTTAAACTGGCACCAAAGGGAATTTGTGAAGATATCAGCAAAGAAACTAATTCCAACCTCAGAGGTTATAAAAGTGACTCAGTTTTCACTTGTGGTACCTTTTTTCTTAAGTCTCCAAAACTGGCTTGATAACAACTTTGTCAACAAATATTTCTCTTAAGAGATTCTTCTATAAATGGTGTCATTAACTGGCTGGAAGTTTCCAGAACGAGGAAAAAGAACTCAACAAAACACAAATGGAGAGTTAAGAAACAAGGCACAGAAAGCTAAACTGCATGCCTGTAGCTCTCAAGTCTCTGATATCAGTGCTGCCCAGCTCTTTTCAATCAATTTAAATCATCAAAATAATATATCAAGTAAATCTGAAAGTTTCACATTTCAGATTCAAATATGCCTCACTAGAAAAAAGTAAGGAAAGTTACATTAAAACTTCGCTGATTTCTATATTGTAGGATAAACTACAGTAGTCAGTGTCATAGCATGTGTTGTCACCTGCTCCCTTGGCCTTGGCTGCAGGCTTTGGCAAGATACTGCTGTTGATAAGGCTTTGCAGATAACAAATCCTTGGCTTTGTCTACAGAAAACCATGATCGTATGCGGCCCATATCTGACGAGAAAAGCAGGTGACATAAGGTAGAACAAAATAAACAAGGAGAATCTCCACTGTTAATACCTCCTGTAATGTTGTACCATTTCATCCTGAAACTTATTATACCAAATTAACTTGATAGATTTACGATGCATCAATAACTAATACTGGTAACTTCCCATGGATATGAAAATTGACAATAAGGGCATAACCTGAACTGTGACCAGGAAGACTTGAAGATTTCAGAGTCAAGCAAAGGATTTGTTATCTTGACCATTTCAACCTCGTAGAATTGAAAACATCAATGACTATTACACTGACTTAAAGAGAGGTCCTCAACTTGTAAATAATAAATCGCTTCTTCCTCGAAATCACGTTCCAGATATAACTCAATTCTTTTCCTAGACATGATCATCATCATCAATGCCACATTTTAAGTCTTCTACTGCATGAAAACAAGAATATCAAGCTTTTAAATTGGCTTATGATGTTTAGTTATTAGTAGTTTAGTTAATTTTATTGTTATAGCTATCAGTTTTATTTTTTATAGTTGAATGATTGTTGTACAGCGCTTTGAGCAATTAGTGGACACAGCGCTCTATAAGTGATTTTATTATTTTATTATTTATTATTTTACATAACTGAAGAATATATCTTCATCATTCTGAAAAAAAGTGAAAATTAATATCATGAACAAATTTTTTTAATGATGCACAGTTATGTGGCATCATTGAGGTCAACTTGTTCAGCTGTGTTTATTAAAACAAATTATGATATTTATTATGCTGCAAACCCGAATCTACTGTTTTACGATAAACAAGTTTTAAAGTTTGTATTCTAACTTTCTCACAATTCCATAACAAGCCATCTCACAGATAAGCCCAAATACAAAATGACGAGGAGGTTTGATAGCTGGCATCGATAAACTTCACATGAGCATGCGATTTGTAGGCAGTATTTCAAGGAAACAAGGCTTAAAATATTGATGTACGCAACGGCTCTGAAAAACAAGAATAAAACAACTGCAATGTGGCAATAAATTTTACATTACGTCTATATCGTGCTACGTAAGCTACACAATCTACAGCTTACAAACTTAACCATGCCAAGCCGGCGTTACGTACGCGACCGGACCAATATATACATATTTAGTTAACATGGACGAACCTTCTTGCCAAGTTTCAAGCTCTTCTGTTACAATAAGGACATACACAGAGGTCCTTGTATGATTAACGTCATTCTAAAATAGAAAAGAAAAACAACATGAAACTCACACTCTTTACAACTTTCAAAACAATAGCACGTTTGTTGCAATTGTACATTACAGTTAAGTTTATACAAAGAATCACACCTGAAATTCGCCCAGGAAACGTCCAAGCTTACCCCGAACCCCAGCCTAGATATAAAAATAAATAAACATCAACGCAAGACAACAAAGGATTCCAGACTTGCAACCGTATGACAAAACGGTAAGTGGAAGAAAGAAACGTGAACTTGTTCCGTCTGTTACTAACTTCTTCCACTACTTCACGAATTGCTGCCTCTTTCGAATCTTCGCCGGGTTCTACTCCCCCAGAAGGTACAACCCACCGGCCAGGATGCCGACAACTCGTGATTAGCAATACCTGCAACGAACAAACACACACTTTATATCAGTAAAGCCGCGGCCATTGATGTCTGCCGTGTCCACGCACAGCTGCCATGTGCCAAGGACAATTCTGCGAAAACCTCTTTTTCCTGGTCTGTCTTGAAACAAATACAGCCCGCCCGTCTCGTATATCCATCTTTATCTTTCGTTCTGACGGTATTTTCCCGGTTCTTTATCATCCTCTCAGGAACAAAGACGACAAAAATCACTACATGACTGCCAGAGAACAGATCCGCAGGCCTGTCGCCATGACAAGACTGCTTTTTACTTTCTACTGAGCGATTGGTTATATCGAATAAACAACAAGGGATTGTGGGATATCTATGAGTCCGGAAGCTCATTTCTGGAAAATGAGGAACCTGGGGATGAGGGTAAGCCCTTACGCCGTCAACCAATCAATTAGAACTGTTTCTTCACGTGATCAACATATTACGTTGCGTCAATTTTGGAAAAGGGAGGAAGGAAAAATTTTTTTTGACGAAGAAGCGAAGATAATTGTTGTTAGAAATCTGGTGATAGCTTAAGTTCATGTCCGAATTGAAGTCCTCTGAAATTCCCCTATCTTGCAGTAAGCCCCTGGAAGGTTTTCACGTGTATATAAAGAAAGACCCCGTTGTGTGAAGTGATTTTGTGCGTAATAAGTTCTCGCGAGGGAAATTGGTTCATGGCGGTTATGCCCGGCCGGGGCGCGAAACAGGATTTCGTACCTTTAGAACCCTTCGTCCATCAAGTCGGTGGGCATTGTTCCATGATGAAATTTGACGATGTTTCTGTTTGCAAGCCTTTAAACCAAAGGGAACATCGTTTCTACGAAGAGCAGCCATCCGAAATGCGAGCATTCACTCCCGAGTTCAGAGGTAAGCTAAGCTGAAATTTTCTAGATCTCAGCTAGAACAGGTCTTAAATCTTCCTTGTCTGAAGGAAGGCCATTAACTTCTAAATTTCGAGGTAGTGTCTAGCACTGATGTTTCACGTGGGGTTAGTTTTGTTTGTGATTTTTGCTGTACTAGGTGGAAATTGTGCTCGGAAATCCTCCGACGCCGGTACCACTTGACGTTCTTAGCATATCTTCGTGGTCGTGGAAACATTGTTTTTGAACTCTTAGTATGGAAAGAGGCTCTTGTAGAGAAAAGCACATCCATGTTAAGTTTACATTTCGCTGTGGGTATTATTGAGCATCAATATTCAAGCGTCTTGCCCGAGGGTCCTTTCTTTGTTGTTTACATGCATCGCTCTGTATTTTCGGGAAGATCGCAGTTGGACCAATGTGAACTTGTTCGCTACTGAACTTCGTAAAACTTGGTTATTTGAGCTGCTGGGCAAGAATTTCATAGCCTCTGTGGTCGTCAAATTGACTGCGAAGAAGGCGATTGTGACCCCTAATTCATTCAGTTGAAACTGATTGAAAGGAACTTGCTTTTGTTTTCGATTGTTGTTTTTTTTTTTTAAATTGCATGATCGGTACTGTTTAAACAGCAAAGTTCTTCTCCGTGCTATTTAGCCTTGAGTCGATTGCATAATTTAGTGGTATGATTTAAATTTTGGTTTCAGATAGGATATTTTGTGCCCAATCTGATCTGGCAGCTTGTATTGTTGTCAAGAAATACAGTCGAGAAAATAGTGTAATCCACTCAAGGCATTTTGCCTAATATTTTCTTGTCACTCTCTTTTTCCTTTGTGATTGTCCTCAGAAAGAAAAATAAGCATTCTTCTTTCCTAATTGAATGAACTCGGAAGATATTAGTTGGTGTGCCCGTCTTGGTATTAAATTCTACATGGATATATTTCATGAAAGATTACTTCATTCAACCAATGATCAGACATGAACAAGAATTGTGTGGTCAGTGTGGATTGCAGGGGTTAAAAAATTTATGACCTGTAAAAATAAGCATTCTTCTTTCCTAATTGAATGAACTCGGAAGATATTAGTTGGTGTGCCCGTCTTGGTATTAAATTCTACATGGATATATTTCATGAAAGATTACTTCATTCAACCAATGATCAGACATGAACAAGAATTGTGTGGTCAGTGTGGATTGCAGGGGTTAAAAAATTTATGACCTGTAAAAATTTAATGATAAACAGTATTTTGATCATGATGGGCCCAAAGTAACCAAAATTTGCAGGACATTCAAGTTCATAATCTCATCAGTATGCAAATTAATGTAGTGTTCTGGGTTTTGTTTTCATGTATCATGTGATTTCCTGTTTATGTCAGTGTGTGATCTTTGTCAGTAATAATTCATTGTTTTCTGTATTGGATGCAGTAGTTTGAGTGGACATTTTCAAATGTAGTATAATGGTTATTTACAGTGGATCCAATGTGTGCTTTGTGTCTTTTTTAAAAGAAAACAGTAACAGCCACAAAAAAAAAATTGTTTTCTCAGGAATACGTCCAACTTGATTGAGGCATGTGTCAAAAGAGAGTTTAGGTTGTAGTGGTCTTCTTGAAAAACCTCCCAACAATAATATTTATTAGTTATCACCAGAGCTGTTTTAGTAATGAATCAAGGGGTGAATTTTTAAAGAAACTCTGGTTTGAGTCAGTGGGCAGTAAAACACACATTTGGAATCACTGAAAAGACATCCACGGCCAAGTTGCTTGAAGCAGGGTTTGTGCTAATCCTGAGCAAAATCTAAAGGTAGCCATGGGATTTTACCTGGTTTAGTGCTGACCCTGCTTCAAATAACTTGGCCCAGAAGTATAGGCTTTGAAAGTGCTGCATGTGTCCCTTTGGCATGGAGAATCCAACCCTGTCCCACTCTCCCTGAGGTCTTTTAACTAAATGCTTATCATTCAAGGATGAATTATTCCCACAGTTTGCCCTAGGAATTCTCAGGGTGGTTTTGCGTTGTTCAAGGCACGGTTAGCACTAACCCTGGAATGTTGTGAAGTATATATGAAGTAATTCATATATGAACTGCGGTTGTAGATGAAAGTGAAGAATGATCATCACAGTTAATTTTGCAATTTAAGCAATTGGAAGGAGAAGCCTGAAAAAAATCATGGGAGATATGAACTCACTAAATTGACCTCACTCCCAATGTGTGGCTTCATAGCTCAATTGGTATAGCATCGCACCGGTATCGCGGAGGTCACGGGGTTCGAATCCCGTTGAAGCCCTGATTTTTTTTTT
>BLFK01000134.1:3674225-3676986 GCA_014634185.1 Astreopora myriophthalma | reverse complement strand
TCAGTATGCAAATTAATGTAGTGTTCTGGGTTTTGTTTTCATGTATCATGTGATTTCCTGTTTATGTCAGTGTGTGATCTTTGTCAGTAATAATTCATTGTTTTCTGTATTGGATGCAGTAGTTTGAGTGGACATTTTCGAATGTAGTATAATGGTTATGTACAGTGGATCCAGTGTGTGCTTTGTGTCTTTTTTAAAAGAAAACAGTAACAGCCACAAAAAAAATGTTTTCTCAGGAATACATCCAACTTGATTGAGGCATGTATCAAAAGAGAGTTTAGGTTGTAGTGGTCTTCTTGAAAAACCTCCCAACAATAATATTTATTAGTTATCACCAGAGCTGTTTTAGTAATGAATCAAGGGGTGAATTTTTAAAGAAACACTGGTTTGAGTCAGTGGGGAGTAAAACACACATTTGGAATCACTGAAAAGACATCCACGGCCAAGTTGCTTGAAGCAGGGTTTGTGCTAATCCTGAGCAAAATCTAAAGGTAGCCATGGGATTTTACCTGGTTTAGTGCTGACCCTGCTTCAAATAACTTGGCCCAGAAGTATAGGCTTTGAAAGTGCTGCATGTGTCCCTTTGGCATGGAGAATCCAACCCTGTCCCACTCTCCCTGAGGTCTTTTAACTAAATGCTTATCATTCAAGGATGAATTATTCCCACAGTTTGCCCTAGGAATTCTCAGGGTGGTTTTGCGTTGTTCAAGGCACGGTTAGCACTAACCCTGGAATGTTGTGAAGTATATATGAAGTAATTCATATATGAACTGCGGTTGTAGATGAAAGTGAAGAATGATCATCACAGTTAATTTTGCAATTTAAGCAATTGGAAGGAGAAGCCTGAAAAAAATCATGGGAGATATGAACTCACTAAATTGACCTCACTCCCAATGTGTGGCTTCATAGCTCAATTGGTATAGCATCGCACCGGTATCGCGGAGGTCACGGGGTTCGAATCCCGTTGAAGCCCTGATTTTTTTTTTCAGGCTTCTCCTTCCAATTGCTTAAATTGGAAAATTAACTGCGATGATCATTCTTCACTTTCATCTACAACCGCAGTTCATATATGAATTATTTCATATGTACTTCACAACATTTCACTCCTCACGGGAGATATGAACTCACTAAATTGACCTCGCTCCCGATGTGTGGCTTCATAGCTCAATTGGTATAGCATAGCACCGGTATCGCGGAGGTCACGGGTTCGAATCCTGTTGAAGCCCTGATTTTTTCAGGCTTCTCCTTCCAATTGCTTAAATTGGAAAATTAACTGCGATGATCATTCTTCACTTTCACTAACCCTGGAGTAAGTCTGATTAAAACCCATAGGCTGTCATGGTATTTATCTTGGTTTGGTACTAACCCTGCTTCAAACAACTCGACCTTGGTCAGGGTTGTCCCTAACGGCCGGCAGCCGGCAGAATTAACCGGCTACTTGGGCCGCTTTTGCCGGCTACTTGTTTCGATTACTTGTTATCTTAACCGGCGTAATTAAACCTTTTGCCGGCTACTTTTCCAATTTTGCCGCCTACTTCTAATTGTGTGGACAACCCTGCTTGGTATTCATGTGCTCATCTGTTTGTGTGCTTTGCATTTGCCTTAAGGTTACTTCCCACCTTCGCGGGTGCCCTTCGGAAAAAAAATCGTACGCGCCCCAGTTTAAATAAAACCCTAACAAACTATATATCATAAGAAAGCTTAATAAATGCACTTTACGAAAAAAATACAATTTTAGCGATATTTTCTTTCAGGAAGTGTCAGGATCTCGTAAGGCGTGAAACGACCGAGGGTTCTTCTATTGAATTTATCGGCTATCTGATTGATCAGTACGAGCAAAATGACTGCACAGTCTTATTCACAAGGCATCAATCAACAAAAGTGTGTCAGGCTTTTTCGATATTCTGATTGGTTGTCTAGATATCTGCATCTAAAGTTGAAGTAGCTCACATTTTTAGCTACTTCAACTTTAGATGCAGATATCTAGACAACCAATCAGAATATCGAAAAAGCCTGACACACTTTTGTTGATTGATGCCTTGTGAATAAGACTGTGCAGTCATTTTGCTCGTACTGATCAATCAGATAGCCGATAAATTCAATAGAAGAACCCTCGGTCGTTTCACGCCTTACGAGATCCTGACACTTCCTGAAAGAAAATATCGCTAAAATTGTATTTTTTTCGTAAAGTGCATTTATTAAGCTTTCTTATGATATATAGTTTGTTAGGGTTTTAGTTAAACTGGGGCGCGTACGATTTTTTTTCCGAAGGGCACCCGCGAAGGTGGGAAGTAACCTTAACATGTTAACAATGAGAGAGTACAGTGTAATTATTTATGGCAAGTCACCAACATGGAGGGCCACAGCAACATGTAATATCTTGGATAAACAAACTTATGGTATCTTTGTGAGAGTCTTGGTTTCCCAGCTATGCAAGAAAAATAATGGCACCTACACTGTAATAGGGAAGATAGCTGTTTAAAGACATCAATGTCAAATTTCTTTTGGTTTTCAAATATGCCAACCACTGAACAAAACAACCCTTCAGATTGTTTTGGCAGCCAATAAGGCTCTGGTTGGTATAGTAATGTCAAATATATCTTCGTTATTAGTTACAAAAAGAGGTTTTTCCTGTTAATATTCAAGTTTGATATTTTTGTGTGACTTAGGTGTTGTTTATGTGAGCTTTAGAGAGGATGAAGATGGATATATTCATCTTACCGCTCATCCAGACAAGTTAGCCTTAGAGTGCCACAACAAA
>BLFK01000134.1:3664225-3669225 GCA_014634185.1 Astreopora myriophthalma | reverse complement strand
CTGATAACTTTGTTTGGTGATGAGAGGGAAGTCGTGTATCGGTAATCCTTAAAGTGCTTAGTCTAAAATGGCCAGAAATCATTCCCTGAAATATAATTTCCTATTTGTTCATTGCCTCAGGGGTTAAAAACGTATTCGGAATATGACTGACGTTGAGTTCTGCTATCCATGACTTCTTTTGAATAGTTATTGCTTTTCAGCTCACGTTATATCACGATTCGAACATTAAATTAAACGCCGATTACCGCTCCAGTTCTTATTATCTCCATCCCTTATTTCCAATTGACATTCACACAGAACTATGATGTCCCCGGCGTTTTAGGAGCTGTCAGGGAATTGTACGCTGCTAGGAGGTTAATGATTTTATTTTAAATCTTTGAGTTTTGTTTAAATAACTTGGGTATTTTGCTATTCGCAAGTCTAAATGGGAAGAATTAGTTGCCTGACAACGTTCTTAGCTGAGCTTGGAACCAACCGGGAAGTCACTCAACTTCATGAAATGGCCATACCATTGAGCACTGATTTAAGCGTACAAGGTGGTGAGATGACCTTTTTGTAGCTGCGCATCTTCCAAGTAATTCAGTTCTTGACAGTGACTAACGGACCAATTAGGGAATGTGGAATTCTTTATAAACGGATGAAATGATATATGAAATGAATCATACATTGAACTGCGGATATCAAATCAAGTGAAGCTATGATCCTCGTGCGAGGATCATAGCTTCACTTGATTTCATATCGGCAGTTCAATGTATGATTCATTTCATATATCATTTCATCCGTTGATTCATTCATCACGGGAACATTTGAACCCACAAATGAACAGCTCCCAACATCAGTGGCTTCATAGCTCAGTTGGTTAGAGCGTCGCACCGGCATCGCGAGGTTACAGGTTCAAACCCCGTTGAAGTCCTGAATTTTTTTCAGGCTTCTTTACGCAATTGCCAAAATTGCGTTCATAACTGCGAGGATCATAGCTTCACTTGAAATTCTTTATGTATGTCAATGTGAAAACACGTTGTAACACTTAAAACGTGATATTAGTAAGTTGTTGGGACGATTCTATATTTGTTTTCATATTGATGCGGTATGTCTATAATTGCAAAGTCGGTTGAGAAGTGGTAAATAACCGTTGATATTCGCTACTTAAAAATAAGGAAATTTGGAAGCTCAGTAATTGATAATTGGGTGATCTAAAATTGAGGTCAGAAAATAAATTGTATCTTGATGCATCATTAATCCGGTTGGATAGCCCATAGTATATTTTAATTTAACTGAGGACCAGCATAAATAATTGGCAATTATTTAAGAGACACTTGCCAAGGAACCTTTAGATCATGGTTGAAATGGTCAATGTATATGTCACGGTTCCACGCTTATTTCCGTACCTGTATGTAAGGAGAACTATTTTAACACTTTTGCACTTGGAAAGAAGTGTACGTATGTATATATACACGTAAGCTCTTAAGAAATTAAAGGCAAATTTTTAACAATTTTGACGTTACAATGCCGGGACCGAGCTGTTCGAAGCAATGTTAGCTCTAACCCTGGGTTAAGTCCGATGAAAACCTATTGGTTTTTATGGTATTTTATCCCGTTTTGCACAAACTCTGCTTTGAACAACTCAGCTCAACATTTTAGTCCTATTTAATTTTGTTGGAGAGACTTACGTCATTTTGGGGTCAAAATTTACTTGAAACTCTTCGTAATTATGAAAGAGCAAAACAAAAACAAACGCCGAGTGTGCCAAGACTGGTGACTCGCTATGAAAACACTTGAAAAGGGCGGTCCGACCTTTTTGAAGTTAGGAACAGTATCTTTCTTGCACAAACCTCACCATGGCCTAAAACATGGACCGTGAGTTCAGTTCTAAGGTCGTTGAAAAGATTTTTGTCCATTATTTTGATGCTGCATTTAAACAGCCCGAAAGGTCAAAGTTTTGATAAGAAGAGCGTAATACTGTCAGTGCGTTGTGCACGTTAATTAAGGTGAAAAGGGCACTTCGTTTTAGAACATTTCTAAGGGCGCTTGTTTATAGGGTCACGTGTAGTGGTATGTCAGTAGATTTAACGAAATGCCCAATCGTGGTTCGAGAAACGCAGCTCACTCACGAAAGTGCACAGCATTGTAAACCAATGAACCGTAGCCTTTGTCTTTTAAGGGGGCAGCCGTTACCGCATTTCTTAAGAAACTGAATGTCGTGGTCGGCAATTAGAGGATATGGCATGGATTATTCTGTTTGTCCGCCATAGCCCGCCTGTTGTCGATAAAACTCCAGTTTCTCCCCACGTTGTCATCTGTTGCATGTCAGTTGCGGGGTTTGAATCGCAGCGAAACGTGAAAAAAGGTGTGGGAGTGGATTCAGTGCCTTCGGAAAGTAAGGTAACATTTTTAGCTCATTCTTTGCGTCATATGACGCAATGAATGAGTATCGTGGGCATCGAAATGTGTCCCGGAAGTTGTCGACCGTAGACGGAAGTGACAATTTTCGTCGCTTACCCTCCCCCTTAGTGAATGGAAAATTAAGTTTGATAAACCTGAAATACAATTGTGCAAGAATTTAACTATTTCTACAGACTAATAAATAAACAAATAACATCAAACCGCAATTTCGGGGTTTCTAAAGTGTGCAACATGGCTCAAGAAGCCGAAATCTTCAAACCCAGGGCTACCCAGTACGATTTTTTTGACAAGTGCACGAGGCAGGGCATGAAGGACGAGGTTCGACGCAGCCATATTGGAAGGGCGCTGGTCTGCCTTTTTTTCGTATTGGCGAGTAATCATTACTTTAGTATTGTGCTTTCCCTAACTTAAAGATCAAGAAGTGTGAATTGGTATCTACTACAACGGCCAACATCATGATAAAAGACGAAAAGGGTGAAAATATGGGAAGATTCTTCTGTCCCCATGCTGTTCTAAGAAATTTATTTCAAACAATCGCTACTGCCCCAGGATTCAATATAGACAAAAACATTGACACTTTACCTACAAACATTATGGAAGAAACCCTTCTTAATGTCAGCTTCTTGTCTTTTCAAGTTATTGTAAAATCGATTGACCTTGGTGGTGCTGATTGACATTCACACAATGCTTCACTTAGTTTGACTGTAAAAGTTTACTTAGTGCATTCTTTGCACATAAAGAACAATTCAACAAAAATGCTTTTGCATTTTATGTCCTGTTTATTTCGTTTTTCAAATATTCTTAATGAAAAAAAAGAAATGTTTTGAACTTGATAATGCTCAATTGCAAGAGAACCTTCACATGTACAGGTAGTGTACAATTGTAACTGTTACTGTTGTTGTGTTACCATTTGTTAATGCTATTGTTATTGTTACTGTTTCATTGTTGAAAAGATATTTCATGGCAAATCTTAATTACAAAAAACAAACAAATCTTTTACTTTCTTTCTTAATATCTTTCAAGACTTAAGATTTTATTCCAAATTTTAATTAAAAGTTCTACTGCCTGCCTGTAATTCCTAACATTCGTTATTGTTGCTATGCCAATCCGGATTTTCAATTTAGACTAATTAGCAACTTGCTTGTAAATAGTAGGCATAAACACCATATCAAGATGGGATTTATCATAATCCACCACTATCTCAGATTATAACATTACTCGGTTATAATTTACCATTTTTCTGTTCATTTTTTCTTCTCAGAATTGAAATAAAGTGATCTTGTGTTAACTTCAATTATTAATGTCAATGTGGCAATATTAAAATAACCACACAACATTACAACCCACCTTTCTAATCCTAACGCACTGTTGACGTTTTTATGTAACAGGGATGCTCCTTCAAAACAGGGGAGATGGACCAAAAAATAGGTTCTGAATAGGCAATTACCCCCACATAATTACTATAAAGTATACTATAATGTATGAATAATGATCCATTAAAAGAATGAGCTGGCTCACAGGGCCCTTTGATTAAACTCGGCAGACAGTGTTGTCTTGGTGTGCTGTTTACCCCAGCAACAGAAAGACCGAGCACTCAGTTCATTTGTGAGATACGAGCAAAAGCCAAAATAGAAGGTAATCTTTTGGGGTTTTGCTGTCGCTATGTGCTCAGCTCAGTTGAACTATCAATCCTTCCGATAGGGAGGACTTGAAGTGTTGAAACATGCTTGAGCCACCCGGCCTTAAGCTGTTCCCTTCTTCGTGTTGTCTTTATGCCGCAAAACTTTTGAACCTCGGGAGAAAATCCGTAAGTGTTTATTAGCGTGTGCAAGCTGTTTCGATGCCCAAATTTTGCTGCCTTTCCATTCAGTAAACAGGAAACGGAATCTAAAACGCGGACGGATAAACAGTTCAACACATTATTTCATTTTGAAAACGTCAAAGCTAAATGCGGATTTTTGTCTAAAGATCAATATTCGGATAGGAAACACTTTAAGGGTAAAAAAAGAAGGGATGAATGTTCAATAAAAGTCACATCAAATTAAACATACGTTATTTTACGCCTGTAATTAGCAGATGTCCCCACTTTTAAACGTGTTCACGACGTGAACGCTTCATTAAAGGTCTTTTACTTCCCGAAAGTTGATCCCCATCAGATCTTGTAGATGACAAATGAAGATCCAATGTACAATGATTCAAATGTACTTTACACAAACTGGTCGCACAGGAAAACCTCACCGTAAATCAGCTGCTTATTGGCTTACGCTTTCAACTGTACAAATATATTCTTAAATTTCTTTATCTGTAATAATCTCTAATTTCTTTAAAAGCTGACGCCTCGTCGAAAACCATCGATGGACAAAGGGAAGCGTAGACTATGCCTACTTTGACAAAGTAACTTTTAAGTTTAAAAGGTTTTCTTAGAGAACGGGGATAGTTTAAACGACACAAGACATATTTGACTTTTGGGACGTGACAACTTGATATTCATAATCCTAAGTCGCGGTGGAAGGCAAACAAAATCCGAGAGCCTCCCTCGATCTGACAGGCTTTGACTGTTTGGTGGCAAGCGTAGATGATGCCGCTACACTTGTAGT
>BLFK01000134.1:3640347-3664101 GCA_014634185.1 Astreopora myriophthalma | reverse complement strand
CCCCCCCCCCCCCCGGCCTGTAGTTTGTTACTTGAATACAGTTAACTCACACTATCATAATCCCCGTTCATAACATGCATAACAAAAAAAACAGTACCCCATTGCAATATTATGAAAATAGTTCCTTTCTTTGCCCTTTA
Organism: Astreopora myriophthalma; assembly: GCA_014634185.1. Taxonomy (NCBI): domain Eukaryota; kingdom Metazoa; phylum Cnidaria; class Anthozoa; order Scleractinia; family Acroporidae; genus Astreopora; species Astreopora myriophthalma. The sequence goes on along the minus strand of BLFK01000134.1, from coordinate 3,663,961 downwards.
GTTCAGATGACCAGCAATAACAGACACAATGAAAATTGTCCATTAAAAGAATGAGCTGGCTCACAGGGCCCTTTGATTAAACTCGGCAGACAGTGTTGTCTTGGTGTGCTGTTTACCCCAGCAACAGAAAGACCGAGCACTCAGTTCATTTGTGAGATACGAGCAAAAGCCAAAATAGAAGGTAATCTTTTGGGGCTTTGCTGTCGCTACGTGCTCAGCTCAGTTGAACTATCAATCCTTCCGATAAGGAGGACTTGAAGTGTTGAAACATGCTTGAGCCACCCGGCCTTAAGCTGTTCCCTTCTTCGCGTTGTCTTTACGCCGCAAAACTTTTGAACCTCGGGAGAAAATCCGTAAGTGTTTATTAGCGTGTGCAAGCTGTTTCGATGCCCAAATTTTGTTGCCTTTCCACAATGATTCAGTAAACAGGAAACGGAATCTAAAACGCGGACGGATAAACAGTTCAACACATTATTTAATTTTGAAAACGTCAAAGCTAAATGCGGATTTTTGTCTAAAGATCAATATTCGGATAGAAAACACTTAAGGGTAAAAAAAGAAGGGATGAATGTTCAATAAAAGTCACATCAAACATACGTTATTTTACGCCTGTAATTAGCAGATGTCCCCACTTTTAAACGTGTTCACGACGTAAACGCTTCATTAAAGGTCTTTTACTTCCCGAAAGTTGATCCTCATCAGATCTTGTAGATGACAAATGAAGATCCAATGTACAATGATTCAAATGTACTTTACACAAACTGGTCGCACAGGAAAACCTCACCGTAAATCAGCTGCTTATTGGCTTACGCTTTCAACTGTACAAATATATTCTTAAATTTCTTTATCTGTAATAATCTCTAATTTCTTTAAAAGCTGACGCCTCGTCGAAAACCATCGATGGACAAAGGGAAGCGTAGACTATGCCTACTTTGACAAAGTAACTTTTAAGTTTAAAAGGTTTTCTTAGAGAACGGGGATAGTTTAAACGACACAAGACATATTTGACTTTTGGGACGTGACAACTTGATATTCACAATCCTAAGTCGCGGTGGAAGGCAAACAAAATCCGAGAGCCTCCCTCGGTCTGACAGGCTTTGACTTGGTGGCAAGCGTAGATGATGCCGCTACACTTGTAGTCAGATGAAGACCATCTTAAATCATCGTCCTTGTAAGCCGGCAAGGGAGGTTTCGTCATTTTAATAGCGGTCTTTCTAAGAACGTCTCCGCATTTGAAAACAGCATTATTTTTGAAATAGGACAGTGGATTCACCGTCGCCTCGAGATAGTCACTTTTCATTGGGTTCATGTGATTCTGCCCATAGCGGAACAACTAGGCTTGTGATCTACTGCGACCTCTAGCAGGAGACTGTCTTCAATTAAAATGCAACCAACCGACATGAGGTATTCTTTCCAGGATAATAAAACCTTGTCAACGCAGGATATAAACACCTTCAATTCAGGTCTCAACGGCTTGGCGTCGTCTGTACGAGTTACCTTGGTCATCTTCATAATGGTTTTTGTGATTGTTGGAAACGTTATTGTGCTATTAGTGATCTCTCGTCAACGGAGACGACCGAGTGTACGAGTGGCTAACATGTTCATTGCGAATCTTGCTGTGGTGGACCTATCGATTGGAGTTCTTCTTTTCCCTTTTTCTGTCATTACGATAATACTACATCGGTGGGCATTTGGCAACGCTGTGTGTCAGTTAAATGGAACTATTAACATGACAGCCGGAGCGGCCTCTATCCTTACTATGGCTGTTATTAGCATTGACAGGTAGGGGCTTGAATTAATACTGCGGATCGGCTTCCAACATACTGTAGCACGGCGAGAAACGATCCAGGTTCTGAGTCTGCCTTTACGAAGAAAATCGAAATTAGGAGGACCCCGCAAGTCTTATATCAGCAAGACATTGATTAATTTTTGGAATTAAAAAGACCATTTGCCTCCGTATACCCCTCAAATCATAGTTTGAATATATCAATCAGGCCGACCGCTAATAACGCCCGATAGACCGATCACAACTCCAAGGCAAAAAGTAATTTTTGATTGGCCGTCAATGCAATAGAACCGCGCTCCATAGTGAGTGCTTGAACGCGGAACGCGTTGTCCTTTACTTTTCAAGGAAGTGCGTTATCAAAGTCGAATATTTGGTATCAGTTTTAGCCCTCCCTCGCTCTTTTACCAATTGAAACGCGTTTTGCAAAGAGCCGGTAACGTTGCTAACGTGATGGTCTGTTTTCGTATTCAGAAACGAAAATTACTCATTTCCATCGCTTTTCAGGTATCGGGCAATAGTCTCACCACCAGGTTCTAAAGTTAAGAGGCGACAGGCCTGGGTACTACTTGCTGTTTTATGGGCAGTGTCCATCATTATTGGTGTCCTGCCAGTCCTGGGTTGGAACAAATACGAGCACTCGCCTCTGCACACCACCTGCAAAATGTCTTTCACCGAGGACCAAGGCTATATCATCATGTTAGCTGTTACCTGTTTCCTGATACCGCTGTGCGTCATGTTTTACTGCTACCTGCGAGTTTTTCGTAAGGTTCGTTTTCATAAGAAACAAGTTCAACGATGGAGCAACAGCCGAGACAGTGAGAGACATTTTCAACGCGAATCGAAAACAGCGTGTATTGTTTTTACGGTGCTTTTTGTGTTTGTTGGTTGTTGGACGCCATTTGTTTTTGTTTATGTCCTTCAAACTGTTTCCTCGATTAGCATTTCAGCAGCTGTGTTTCATTGGGTGACACTCGTTGCTGGGCTGCATTCAGCTTGCAATCCGATCATATACATTGTTATGAACAGAACGTTTCGAAACGATTTCCTACTCATGTGTCCTTGCGCGCGATATGGTATAGTCACGTGCTGTAGGCGTCACGACCGTGTTCAGCCATTTGAAACAGAGACTAGTGTTGAACACCACTGAACTGGATGCAACGCTATATGATATCGCAAAGCAGAGCTGGAATGCCACTTTGCATAAACTCCTGCAATGAAGGTTCTTTGTAGAAACCGTATCACCACAGCACTAAATAGGCTAAATACCTACACCAAAACTAACAATGTAAATGGTCGTATTGACGACACCAAAAACAAACTGCGTTTTTTGTCATGTTAGTACTGCTGGCCAGGGACAGATATAGTTAATCATTGTCGTTTAATTATAACTTCAGCAGTATCATACAATGTGTGCTCCAGATTAGCAAAGGACGGTACACAACTTGTAAAAACACCAACACTACAATATAGTTTAAGTGCCATCAGCGTAAAATTGATTGAAACTTAAAGCGTGATTATAAAACGAGCAATATCTGACTGACATAAGTTTTTTTTTTTTAACTTATCAGATGTAATGAAAAATGCAAAAGAAAGCTGAGCTTCCATGGTTACCCCTGGCAAAGCAAATCCAGTCGTTAGGGGACTTAAGGTTTACCAAGAAATGTCCTTTTTCCACAACAATCAAAGGTACAAGCCACATATCGGAAGCCTCGAGCAAAATGTTATCTTAATCGGGGAGGGGATAAGATGTTCTTCAGGCCTCGGTTGTTCAACTGAAAAGGTGGATAACGCTATCCGCCGGATAAATCACTATCTAGCGGATAAGTGCTAGCAAAATCAATTCAGTTATCCAGTGGATAGCGCTATCCACCCTTCGAACAACTGGAGCCAGAGTGGTATTGTTCGAGGCGTGATAGAGAGGACGGAACATTTCAGTTTTTCCCAAGCACGCCCGGAATCCAGCCCCTGTTTTTTTTTTCTGAAAAACCCAGGGATTCAAGTATCAATGGAACGATTACGGTCACGCCTTTCCGAGTTATCACGAATACTTTTCCGTCAACATTTTATTTTGTGTGCGTGTTTCCATTATTCGTCAAATGACCACATTTGAAACCCGTAATAGGTTCGTTTGCATAATAATATGATTATCCCTTATCTGCTGGGTTATTATAAATCAAGAATACATATATCTCTCTTTTTCTATTTTTTCTACAATACATGCTACGTGACATAGTCAGGGGCGTAGACAGTGATTTTTTTTCTTTTTTTTGCCGTAAGCCCGAAAAGATTGGTCAACTGACTCTATGGGGAAGCACTGGTATCTGTTTTGCTTGACGCTATTGTTTATGAGAATAATAACTGTTAAAATTTAGGTCATCATTTATGCAGCACGGTATGTAATTTAGGTGCTTGGGTCTCTGTCTTTCAGCAAGCCTCCATCTCGCTTCCTATCCTAACATTTCGTTATCAAAGGTGTCTTTGATTCTGTCTTTTGAGATCGTTGAATTACCAGGCGTTTAAAAGTCTCTGTGACCCCCCTATTAAAGATGGAGACGAGTAGCGACAGCAGATGATGAAATTTACAGTCTTTCGTTTATAAACGAGGCTGAAAGAAAATTTCCTAATTTTTTGTTTGAGCCCGGGCTTGATGGCTTAATGGCTTAAAGGCAGCTATGCCCCTGATATCTAAAATACGTTGCAGCTTATTCATGCAGTAACTGTAATTGAATTCGGAAAGAGTCACCTAGCCTTCATAATTATACATAACGTCTGGGATAAGTTGTTCGAATCTGGTTTACCCCTTAAGGATAGTAGGAATTCCTATTCCAGTCTCTCCTGCTATAGCCACCTCTGGGTGTGGTCTTTGTTCCCTCTGCATACGCCAAGTCCTCTGAGACACTTTGAGAACTCGTGGTGATAACACTGGTCACACTCCTTTTATTCACGTTAACTTCCTCATTAAATCGCCGATCTCCGGAGGTACTGCTAACAGTGCTTCTTCGTTCACTTGTATTCCTTTGCTCACTTACTCGTGAACTACTGCGGGTTACGACAAATGAGCTCGTGTCGTCGGCAAGCTCGTTTCTTCCGATGGGCCTTACGACCAGTGGTGCGTCTTTGTAGAACACCTCATCTGGAGTTTGTAGTTCGTCCTCTACTTGCTCTGCCTGCACTTCTATTACTGGTTCTTCAAATGTCAGGTCACTCGGCACCGGATACGCAAAGGCTTCGATCGAACGGCTTTGTTGAATTGGTGGCTGGCTTTTGGGCTTAGGTCCAAGTTCCAGAGCAAGTGTAGAGGTCTTTCTGCTAAGCCCTTGAATCTGGACGTTGTTGTCTACCGGTGTCCGGCTGCGCCGCACCTCGAAACTCGTCTCGTATGTTGGTTTAACATCTACCCTAGTGATTTCTGATCTGGCTTGGAGATCTTTGAGCTTTCTCTCGCTACGTTGTTTCTCTTCCTGTGCGACGAACAGTTCCTTTTTCAACTTTTCGATCTCTAGTTCTAGTGCTGCACATTTTCGATCCAGTACACTAATCTTGTCATCTTTCTCAGCGCAGGTCTTCTTCAGTAACTCTAGTTCAGTCTTCAGCGTTCGCAAATCCTTTTCAAAACGAATGATCTGCTCTTGCTTGCTAATAATTTCCCTGTTTGCCTTGTCGAGTTGATTCTGCAAGCTTTGACTGTCCTTGGCGGCTCTTTGAAGCTCTGCCTCCAGTTCAGAGACTCTACGCTGCGTGGAAATCAAGTCATTGCTGGCCTGTTTTAATCCATCTGAGCTGTCCTTGTAAACGCTTTCTACGTTATCTAGCTGAACCTTGACCGAACGTAGCTCATGTTGAAGGTTATTCCTCTCCTTTCGGAGCGCATCCTTTTCCGTTTCGAGTTCGTCAGACTTCAACTTCAGTGATTCTATCTCCGCGCGAAGTCCATCTTCGCTGGCATACCTAGATTGCTTCTGTTGTCCAAGCTCAGACTTCAGCTGGTCAAGCTCTCTTTGAAGCGCGTTGCATTCGTCGTTCTTGTTCTGTAGCTCACGTCTTAACGATTCCAGCTCCTTGTCCATGGTTATGACCCTGGTACGGAATTGCTCAACGATCGTTTCTTTTTCAATGATCTCTCGCCTGAAAACTTCACTTCTGGTCTGAATCTCAGTTACTTGTCGCGTAACGTCTTTCGAAACCTCGTCATTTTTGTTACGTGCGTCAGCCAACTGGAGCTTGAAACTTTCTTTCTCTCTGTTTGCGTCTGCCAACTGGGACTCTAATCTCGAAACCGAAGATCGCAGCGAGTTGATTTCGTATTCCATATCAGACCTTTCCCTCAGCGTTGATTTATTGTTGTCACCGAGTTCATTCAACTTCTTTTCCAAATTTCCTATTTCCTGCTCAAGGTTAGCGTTTCTCTCCCGGCTCCTTTCGTAACTGGCCTCTAGTTCGGAGATTCGTTTCTGGTAATTTATTATCTCTTCCTTAAGCTGTGTTGACTTGTTATCGGTATCGTTGTAAGCGCCTTGTAGAAGCTCCAGCCTCTCACGGGTTAATTTTACCTCGTGCTCCAAGCTGGAACTTTTCTTGTGTGCTTCCAAGACTTCATTCTGCAATTCATTTTCCCGGTCTTTGCTTCTTCTGAGAGCTGCATCTGAGGATGAGTTCTGACCTAACGATGGCGTATTTCGTTTTTTCAGCATTTCATAATCCGCCTCTAGTTTCAATAGCCTTTTCTGGGCGTCATCAAGGTCTTCTTTCAAGCTTCGTTTGTCATTCTCAGCGGTATTCAACTGCGCTTCCGACTCAACGAGCTTTTTCTCGAGCCTGTCAATCTCATTTTGAAGTCGGTTTCTATCTGAGAGTAAGTTCTGATTTACACTTTCCATGTTGTTTATAGTCTTCTGCATAGACGCGATTTTGTCTTCCAGCCGATATTTGTCTTTCTCGAGACCATCGCAGTTATCTTTCCATGCGACAATTTTCCGATTTAATGTCGACACTTCACGAGCCAGGCGCTCACATTCGTCTCGTAAAGCTTCTATCTCAAAGTCGTTTTCTGGTGCGGCTTCCAGAGTACTTTGTTCTACCACTGTGATGTTATTCATCTGAAGGTTGTTGAGGCTGTTCCTAAGCTCAGCCAACTGAACTTGCATGGCTTGTACTTCGGACTTGAGCCTCTCGTTTTCTTCTTTTATCAGCATATAGGAAGTTTCAAGCTCCGAGCTTTGTACTTGTAGTTTTTGGTTCGTGTACTGCAGTTCCTCCTTGCCAGCCAAGGCTCTTTCTAGGTCTGATCTGGTCTTCGAAAGATCTGTTTTTGTCAGGTTAAGCTCATCGTACAGAGCGTCGTAGTCGCGCTGCAAGCGATCCACGGCATATCCCTTCTCTGTTAAACCGCTTTGTAGCTCATCATTCTCTTGCTGGAGTTCCAACAATTTCCTCTGAAGCCTTGTGATCTCATCCTTTAGCTCTTCGTTCCGTGCCCGTGTTTCATCCAAGGTACCTTTGAGTTGAGCTTGTTGTTTGAACTGATCTTGAAGTTCTTCTTCCAAAGAACTAATCTTCGTCTTAGAAGCTTGGAGCTCTCTCTGAGCATCGTTCTTGCTCTGGATTGCTGCGTCAAGGGCTGTCTGAAGCTCCGAATTCTTCTTTTGGCTATCCATAAGTTCTCTTTGTACATCGTCCAAAGTGTCTTGAGCGTTGGACAAGGCAGCTTCAGTTTTAGACAGTATCTTTTGTCCTTCGACTAAATCATCATTCAAGGCGCGTATCTTCTCATCATATGCTTTGTTAAATGCTTCTAAGCGAACGATCTTGTTTTTGGCGCTCTGAAGCTCTTGTTCTAGTGAAGTGACCTTCTTATGCCAGGACAGAATCTCATCCTTGCCAAACTGATCTCTCTCCTCCATGGCCCTGATGACATCTTCTAGTTCCTTGATGCGACTGGTGCGCCAGCCAACCTCATACTCAAGCGACTCTTTTGCACGGTTACACTCACCAAAATCCTGTTCTATTTTCGTCAGCCTCTTTCGGATCAAGTCTAGCTCATTTACGGTGTCTTCTTTTGCTTGATGAACTTTTTGAAGTTGCGATTGAAGATCCACTACCTTTTTCTGTAAAGCCGCGTCTCCCTTGATCCTCGTCTTTTCATTTTCGATGGTGATATAAGTGTTGTGTATTTCTTGGTACTTCTTTTGGATCACAGTGTACTCATTCTGAAGCTTTTTCTTTTCCCGTTCTATGGAGTCTATTTTACCTTTCAGTTCGGCGATGACTTTCTTCAGCTGTGAAATTCCGTTCTTTAGCTCGTTTCGTTCATCTTCCAAAGCTTCGTTTCTTGTTTCCAAGTGAGATATCCTGTTGTTTGCTGACAAGAGGTCCATTTGGATCTTTTCAATCTCCTTCTTCGCCGCTAGGTAGGAATTTTTATATTCGGTTGCCGACGCTCGACAGGCTGTAGTCTCCTGTGTCAACTTATCGTTCTCTCGTCGGATGGATCTCAAGGTGTTCTCCATGTTGTTGATTTTGGAGTCTCTCTCACGAATAGCCAAATTGAGATCTGCTATTTCCTGAAAGCCTTTGTCAAAGTCATCTTTGTAATGAGCAATCTTTGTTTTCAATGAACTGATTTCATTCTCCAAAGAACTGTTTGCTGATTTTAAGAAGTCAATGTACCCGTTCTTATCGACAATTTCATTTCTTAGCGACTCCACAGTGATTTTGTATTCGTTGTTCTTCTTCAACATAACATCATGGTCTTCTCTCTTTCTGGACATGTTATTTAAAGCATCCTGTAGCTCTGCCTTCAAGTTAGCGTTCTCTTTCAATGCCCTATGCATGTCGTCTTCCAAATCGGCTATTTTGTTGTTATAATTAATCAGATCATTGTGCATTTCGTTATTTTCAAGCAGAGTAGACTTCAGTTTCATGTCGAGGTCAGCCATCTGTTTCTTTAGCGTGAATGCGTCACTGTCGCTGACATCTTTCTTCCTCAAGGCGTCGTTAATAGTACCGTGCATACTAGCCAACTCATCACGTGCTACTTGAAGGTCCCTCTCTAGAATCTTCTTCTCGTTTCTTAGATCGTGAATAATTGCATCCTTGCCATCCGCATCTTTTGAATGCTTATCCCACAAGGTTTGAAACTCCACCAATTTTCTCTGCACTCTGAGAAGTTCCTCATCGGTTTTGCTCACCTTGGATAGCTCTCCTTCTTTCTCGAGCTCCATCTTCGACCTTGCTTTTTGTTCTTTGTCCAGGAGCAGCTCTAACTGGGTGATTTTAGCGTTTGCCTCGTTAACATCGTAGTTGAGGGCGTCTATTTCGTTCATCGCTCTTTCGTAACCCTCCTTTAAAGGGGTCAGCTCCTTTTGTGTGGCGTATAAATCGTGCTCAAGCTCCGTTTTCTTCTCATGGAGGGTTTCTATGCTTGACTCAAGGCTTGACAACTGCGAGTTTACAGCAATTAACTTATCTTGAAGGTCTTTCTCTCGATCGTTGCTTCCCTTTAGTGCCAACTCTGTGTCAGCAAGTTTGCGCTTCGTAACAGCCAGGTCCTCTTCGAGGAATTTCAGCTCCTCTTCAGATCCAAAAGGGTTCCTCTCCAGTATCTCGACTCTTTGAACAGCAATGCTATAAGATTCTTCAACTTCTTTTCTTTTTGTCTTCATATTACCGAGATCAACTTCTTTACGACGAAGAAGCCTCTTGGTTTCCTCCAGCTCTTCTTCGATAATAGCCCTTCTTTGTTTTAGGTCTTCCAATTGTCTGTTTTTGTTTTCCAGATCTGCTGTGAGTGTGTAAATATTTGCCTTGAGAGACGAGATCTCGCTTTCCAAGGAGACATTCTCTTCTCTGTACCGTGCAGAGGAGTCCCTCCATTCCTCTAACTTGTCTTTAAGAGAATCTTTCTCTCTGTTGGAATCAGCCAACTGTTGCTCGAGGTTAGAAATCTTGATCAAATTGGCACGCGAGTCTTCTTGAACTCGATCCCGTTCGTATGCTGTTTTCTGAATGCGACCCTCAGCATCCTTTACTCCATCTTGCAGTCGAAGGACCTCTTTTTGTAGGTGTTCCTGTTCCTGTTTCAGTCGCTGGCAATCTTCCCTACTGACATTCAAACTTCCTTTCAACGATTGGACTTGTTCTTCAAGGTACTTTTTGCTGGCCTTGAGTTGGTTCAGGTGCTCGTCCTTCTGGGTGATGTCTTTGCCCAGCATTTCCACCGTTAATTTCAGCTCAATCAGTTGCTGTTCCACTTTCAGGACTTCGTCCCGGTTAACGACAGATCTGCTGTTAGCGTCTTCAAGCTGTCCTTGCAAGGAAAGCTTCTCGCGGTACTCGTGTTCAAACTTTACCTCTAGATCCGAGAGTTTTCCACTAGCGGTCATGATCTCGTCTTTTAGTGCCTTCTTGTCCCGTTCTGCCCTGTTTCTTCCCTCTTCCGCATCGTGTACTTTCCTGTTTAATATGTTGATTTCGTGCTGAAGCTCGATGACTTGTTGTTGAACTCTCTTGAATTCCCCTTCAGTTTTGCTGATTTTAGCCCTCTGCACTTGTAACGCTTGTTTCAGGGAGCTCTCGCGGTTCTGGCTCTGTTTTAACGTGACCTCGATTTCGTGATATTTATCCTCACTCGGTAAAACGCTTCTATCCCTATCTTCTTTCTCTTTCTCAAGAGTCGACAAGGTGACTTCCATCTTGGATATTTCAATGTTCGAGTTTTGAATCTGTTCTGTAAGAGTTGCGACGTTGTCTTCTAGATTTTCGTTCTTCCACTTCAGAGCCTCGGCACTTTTCTTTGCTTGCAAAAGATCGCTCTCTATTCCTGCCTTCGATGTTTTTACTCGCTCAAAAGCGTTTTCCTTATCGCGAAGATCCTTCCTTAAGCCGTCCAGAATTCTTTCTTTTTCTCGAGCCTGGTTTTGCACGCCAAGCATTTCCTCCTTTGCTTTTCTGTTGATTACTAACTGCCTCTCAAACTCGTTTTTGAAATGGTCCTTGTCTTTTGTACTATTGATAAGCTGAGTCTCTATGGATGTAATCTTATGAGTAAATGTGCTGATCTCTTGTTCCAAAGCACCACGCCCGTCTCTGTAGGTATTGAGTTCTTTTTCTAAGTTATCCACGCGATCTTGGGCGGAAGTCAAGCGCCGTTCTAAATCTTTCTTTTCAGCTTTCAGCCCTTCGCAGTTGACCCTAACCGTGACGAGATCTTGTTTTGTGTTGTCAAAATCTCGCTCCAGCTGCCTAAGCTCGTTATTGAGATCTTCAATTGCTTTGTCCTTCTTCGCTACCACTTTATTCATCGTTTCATTGATCTTCTTGTTTTCCATCACTTGACTCTCAAGGATCATGATTTGTTCTTGGCACTGAATCAGTTTGTTGTTCACTTCATTCAGCTGATCTTTTAGCTGTAGCTTTTGCCGTTGGATGATCTCCACCTGGGACTCGAGTTTGTTCGCACGATTTCTAGCGTTGTAAAGGTCCTCCTCTGCCTTGTCTTTTAGCCTCAAAGCAGTGTTGACTTCCTTGTCCATGTCTTTCAATTTCTGGTCCACTGATTGTAGCTTTTGATTCATGTCTGTGTTATCATGCGTCAGCCGTTCAATTTCTTGATTTTGCTCCGCGATCTTTCCCTCTGCCTCATCAAATTCGTCTTCCAATTCCTCGTTGTCCCTCTTAGCAACTCGCAATCCAGCCTCGGCTTCGGCGAGCTTCTTTCTGTACGCCGACAGATCTCTCTCCAACTCGCTGTTCCTTTTGCGTTCAATCTCAAGCTCACGGCGCGCATTTTTATCAGTATCCTTCTTATACGTGGCTTCCAGCGTTGTCATCTTCTTCGAAACAACGCTATATTCGACTTCGAGTTGATCGCTCTTCCTCTTTGTAGCATCATACAGCGAAGTAACCCTGTTGATCTCGTCAGCTAGTCCCGTTACCTGTTCTTGGAGTCGCCTCTTGTCGCTCTCCGAATCATCAACCAGTGACTTGTTATAGCTAAGTTCACCTTTGAGGTCATCGTAGTCCTTCGTCAGGAACAGAAGTTGTTCACGCAGCTGCTCGATAGTTGTTTCTTTATCTGCACCGTCACGCCTGTAATCATCCATCATACTTTGAACCTCTACCAACTGCGTCTTTACTATGTCTACTTCCTCTACGTTCTTGCGATTGTTCCCTGTGTGGTTTGCCAACTCATTCTCTAGCCACTTCTTAGCTTTGTTTGCTTCAGCGAGGTCAGCCTCTAAGCGATCCACTTTCTTCGTCAACATCATCACCTGCTGCTGGTTTTCTAGCCTTTCCTGATCACAGGCCTTATACGAAGCTTGCAATTCGGACGTCTTCTTGTAATATTCTTGTAGTTCCTCGTTTAGGCGATCTTTTTCTTCATTGGCAAGCAGCAGATCAGCGTCAAGGTCCCGAATGTCTCTCTGAATCTGCAGGGTCTCTCCATGAAGACTTTTCTTCTCGTCCTCTAGTATTTCCATTTGAGTTTGCATCTTGCTGATCTCCTCATACAGTGGGTCAGCCTTTCCTTCCATGGCCTCTATGTTAGCTCTCAGATCATCTATTGTCCGATCCTTAGAGGCCGCCTCCCTCTTGTACCACTCTGAATTCCGTTGATAATCAGCAGCGCTAGCTTGAGCCGTGATTAAGTCTTTCCTCAGCTTGACCGTCTTGCCTTTTTCCTCATCGAGTTCTGCCTTCAGCTGCGCTTTGCTTTGACTGATGGTATCAAGCTGGTTTCCTAGTTTTGACAAATGAGTCTTCATTCCTGCGGTAGACATTTCAAGCTCTTCATTTTCCTGTTCATTTCTCTGCAGAGTTGACTTCAGCTCTGCAATTCTCCGTTCAGAGTGGCCCAGTTGATTCCTGAAATCTTCGTTTTCATGTGCAAGGAAATCCAATTGTGATTCCAACTCCCCAACTCGTTCGTTTGCTCGCTCACACCTGTCCTGAAGTTCCTGTGCTTCATTCAATGAGTCTTGATAGTTCGCTTCTAACTGGTTATTTTTGTTCTGAAGAGAAAACAAATTAGTTTCAAGGTCCCCAATGCGCTTTCTCAGACGGTTGACGTGCTGTTCATTCTCATTGGCTTTTTCGTTCGCCTTCTCACAGTTGTTCTCCAAAGTCGGGATGCGCGCTTTAACTAATGCCAGTTCTTTCTCCATTTCATCTTTTTGAGTCGATAGCAACTCATTGGCTTCGATAAGACCTTGTATTTTCCAATCAGCTTCGTGCAAGTCTCGCTCAAAAGCTTCTTTCTGTTTGTCAAAGATGTCAGAGGAGAGCTGGTTCTTTGAGAAGTCTTGCTTGAGGGACTCAAGTTTGGCCTGTAGTGCCTTGTTGGAATTTTCCAACTTCTGCAACTGGTTATTCTTAGCGTTGAGTTCCTCACGGTAGATGTCCGCCTTCTTTTGACTCTCCAGGAAGTCCCTCTGCAGCAGATTGTAAACTTCCTTTCCTTTCTTATAATCATCTCTGAGTCCTTCTAACTGACTCTTAAAATTATCTCTTTGTCGAACAGCATTTTGCATCTGCGCCTCGAGTTTTGATGCCTTCATGGAGTTTATTTTGATATCTTTCTGCAGATCTCTTTGCGCTCTGTCACAGTCAGCTTGCAAATCATTCAACTTGCTCTGTAGCGCCAACATTTCCTCTTGCAATTCTTCCTTTTCCTTGTGAACAAACTTGTAGCTTGTCTCCCATTCGGTGATCTCTTGTCTAACTGCCACCAGCTCCTCGCTGTCATCTTTTCTTCCCCCAGATGATGGCACCAGCGCTTGGCTGGAAGACAACTCTCGCCTCAAATCTTCGTTTTCTTTCTCAAGGGACGATTTCTCCTCTCGCAGTTTTCGAATAATTTCTCTTTGAGAGTCGAAGTCTTTTTTCAAAGCGTCGTATTCCCATTCTTTTTCGGTTAGTTTTCGCTGAACGCGGATGAGTTCGTCTTGGTGTTTTTTAGCGTCCACTCTTGAATCCTTCAACTGTTCCTGCAGATGCGCTTTCTGTTTTTGAAGATTCTCTATTTGCAGGCGTAACTTGTCCACCTAAGGGAAAAAAGATTGTTTCGTGCGTCTGTATTATAATCTTGTCCGCCAAATTGTGGCTAAATCTAAAAGACAAGTATTATGCAAATTGCAAATGGTTTGCGTAGCGGAACGATTTAAATCACTTTACTGGCGTAATTTCATTGAGTTATCGTAAGTTATCGTTTTGGTTTGCGTTCATACAACTGAAACTAAAGCAAAATTTCAGCGAAATTATGGTTACAAAACTGCGGTACTTGGAAAAGGGCCACATTGTGTTTTGGCGTCTTACCCGTGCGGGTATCCTTCCACACGCTAATTAGTTTCAGCCATCAAGTATTTTAGTACGTACAGCGTAAGGCTGTTAAGTGATACACGTGTGCCCGTGAAGGTCTGGTTACTGAACTTCAAAAAAATAGAGAAAAGTAGTTTAGTAAAGCAAGAGTGTTCAAGAAGCGGAAAGCGAGTTGCACATCTTTACTTTGGGATTTCATGACCAGTAGGTGGTGGTGTTTTGGGATTGAGCGTCTATGTAAATTACCTGAATCTTCCACAGCACCAGCAGCCATTTTTGCATTGCATTAATCTGAACCAAAATCATACCTCGCTTCTATGTTCCTCTTTGATATTCTCCAATTCCAACTTGAACTTTCGGTAAGCTGTTTCCAAATCGCTAAACGTTTCCCGAGCAGTTGCTATTTGCTTCATAGTCACATCTTCGCCCGTCAACGCCAACGGCTCACTGCTCGCGCTGTACGATGAAGACACGGAACTATAGGTTTCCCCAAGGGACACTGTCCTACGAGTCGTGCTTTCAGTTGTGACTGAACGAGTCTCCATGATGAACTTAAACCAAGTGTAAAAAGCAAGTTAATGAGATTCCAGTGGATCTCCCGCTCGAGTTTTCGAGAGGCTACGAACCTCGGCGCGCGCCGAGTGTATTCCTGTCCACTAAGAAAATTGTTTTCTCATCAACTTCTCGTCCCTTGAGGTCTACCATCTGAATTACCAGCTGCTTTAAGTTTCGATCGGGAGCCAATCGGAAGTCTGCATTCTTGGCGAGGGTACAAAAGCGTTTCGGGTAGTTTTTGTGTTGCAAAGGCTTAACTTTCCCTCCCACGGCTAAACAAACGCCACGAGATGAGAACGCGTCATAACTGTTATCTAACCCTCCCTTTTTGGCTCATAAAATATGAAGGACGTATGCAGGAATCGGCAAAACTTTTTGAAAGAAAAAAAAACTGGATTCATTCTGATTTACCACACGAAAAGTCTTGGCCAATAGAAATCGTGTTTCTTCAGACTTGAGAGCGTTGTTTATTTTAGCCTACATTTAAATTATAATGGCTCTCCTGTCGTGAAATTTTCTCGAGTCATCACGTAGAAACAAAAATAAAAACTTCAAAATAATTATAAAATTAACATAGCTTCGGGAAGTCTGCATGACTGCTTATAATTAATACTTGTGATGTCACGCGGCTTGTGTTATTACCATGGACTGAGGCAACTACTCTCCGTACTCCAGCCTTAGCGAACGACAAAGCTATTTAAAAAATTATCTCAACCGCAGCGTAGTGTACGTACAGCCATTTCAACATCGTACTCCAGTGATAAGTAATACAAACAAAGTGATTGTGCAGGGCTGTACTAACTGTATCTCTTACGTAAAATTCACCTCAAAAAGCATGTAAAACAATGGATTTGAAAGTATCCAAGTGTGGTTAAATTGGTCCTGCTTTGTCCATAGTAGTATTGAATGATTGCTTTGTGTTAATTGAGGCCTGTAATGTTGAGACAAAGAAATATAACCCTGATGAAGGTCACTTCGATAAACTGTTTGTAATTTTTATTTTCCAAATACTTCCTCCTCATCTGTAAGATCGTAAGTTCTTGCTTTGTTGTGATCACTTATTCAATTTAAGGTTATACTTTTAGTGTATGGTGCACTTTACAAATAAAGTAATTTTCCTCATTATCAGAAAACAAGTGATTTGCCGAAGACTCTCTCTTATCCCAGTCTCATCTGAGAAAGCGTTATTTTGCTTTGAACATGAGGCAAAAAAGTGCTCGATGAACTTACCTCTCAAAGAATTCCCACGATGCGAAACTTTTATCAAGATAATGGCTTATTTCTTTTACACAATAGGTATTAAGTAATTCGCCTTCTGTTATACCTTTGTTACTTTGAACAGCGCAAAGAAAGGTTGATTTTATAAGTAGAGGCAGGCAGAAGTAATCAGAGGTTAATAAGCCTACAAACGAATTGACAAGTGACCTTTGTCAATATTTTGTTCAGTTCAAAGCCTCCGAAATCACGGTGAAACTCAATTACATGTCACTGAAGTCTTAGCGCTTATTGAGCACGATGGGAAAGTCCCGTGGGAAGGAATTTTGTTAGAGTTCTTAAACAGTAAACGAACAAAGACCGCTACAGATTACTGCATGAACCTACTATTCCAGTGCCTCTATGCTTAAATACAGCATTAAGTACATGGTGCAGTAACTTATGATGTTGCGTCTAAAAGCCTCTTTTTGTGCCCGCGTACAAAATACCAAAGCAATAATAATAGGCTCAATCTTGGGCTCAGTGAAACTGTCCTCTCGTACAAGGCTTTTACTCTCTCTGAGAGAAAGACACGCTACTTCCTTCCTTCCTTCCTTCATCATTCAATTGATCCGACGATCACTGACTGACTGATAGACTTAAGTTGACAGAATGAATGAATGAATGAATGAATGAATGACTTAAGTTACTTATTACGGTACTTATTTACTTATGAAGTAAAGGTTTGACGAAATTCAGTCATGCACGAGTGATGAGTATGTGTGAAAGTATCGGAGGAATCTGCTTTTATCAAGATGTTTAGACGTTTAACTGATAATCGCGCTATCTTACTTATCGATTTTGAAAACCTTTTTAAAGTTACGTGCGGCTTCGTGATGAAAGGTTCAACGGAACCCGTCAACCACTTCAACAAGAGCACTTCAAATGTTCTTTCAGTTTATGCCAAGGGTGTGGTTAAGAAATTTATTGTTTGGTTAGAATCTGCTCCATTCTTATGATCTTGTAAGTGCATGTAAGAGTATGTCTGCATGTAAGTAATTTAAGACGCATTTCATGACGTCGTTTACTGACTGCTCTCATCCTCTCAATTGTATATTAAGTTGAACCCTGACACAAATTCGTAACAATAAAGCAAAATTCACTCGGAACACAGGATTAAGTTGCTTTGGTTTTATTGTTTCGTTATTTATTCTCAGTTATTTATATGGTTTATGCACACCGTCCTTTTCTAATGCATCCTAACCGCCTGTATAACAACCAGAATTCCAGCAGGGGTAACATAATTGCACAGCAGTGCATTCAATCTTCCTCAGTACCGCTCGGCGTTGTTCTCGGTCTGGTATCAGCCCACGCATAGTCAATTTGTATAAGAAAGATTCCTGAGAGTGAAATGTTTTGTTTAACTAAGGATTGGTAGTTCAACTAAGCTCTAGTTTCTACATTTTCAAATTACGTTCCTCAGAATAGCATTTTTCTAATTTTTTTTTTTCAAGATTATCGTTTTTTGTATATGCATTTGAATCTTGTTCCGCACGTCAATCTCTAAACTTGGCTAGACTCGATTTTGAAATCACGCGTATGATTTCAGATCAAATTGCACTCGACTCAGTTCAATTACCATTATTTACCACACGGGAGATATGGCCATGACCCCAAAATGCAAGACGTTCTTATTAAGTCATAATTACTTAGGCGGAAGGAGGCCAAGTTAAGCTCTGCAGATAGCTATGACTATATATGGTTGGTCTCAAATCAATCTCGTTCCCAGAGGCTGCGATCCTTTTGGTCAGCACCAAGGATAAGGGTAACGCAGGCTCTGGGAACGAGATTGGCCTCAAATTTGCGATTGGAGTCTAGTGCGCATGTGTAACACTGGGAATTAGAATGTCAGCGACAAATCAATCCTCAAAAGACTCGATGGATTTTTATAGTTGCATGGCCGCGAATGAACTCATTATTAGTATGAACTTAAGGTGGCTCTTTATAGTATTGTACAAGCTTTGGATATTACATACGCATAATAATTTCTCCCTTGGCAAATGTTTATCACATAGCACTCGGTAAAAGGGCAATAGAAACCTACAGCCTTAGACTACGTATGGATGACTCTTTCAGAACCTAAATGTTGTTGCTATGTCAACTACTGACAGAAATGCTTGGCTTGTCTTTTGAACCTACCTGACTTCAAGAGGGTGTTTCTAGATTTCTACACGGTGAATTTTCTTTGTTTTGGGGGAAACAGAGTAAACATCCAAGGAGTTTCAACTGACAAAGCTACAAGAAAATCTGTACGTAATTTTCGAAGGAATTCGCAATTTTCGTTTTTGTATGTATAAAATTTGATGATTTTTTCCTAACAGCGAGAAAAAGAAAAATCCTATCCATGTGCCAATTTTAAAAGAAATTCACCGTCTGGAACGCGCCCAATATGCGTTTTAAGATCATTCAAAAATCTATGTTTTTCGTGACGTGATCAAAACAGCTCTCGCGCCATTCGTACCCATGCTTCGCGCGCCAAAAAACTATATAGAGCCACCTTAAAAGGGTGCAAGTTGTGAGTCGTGCCCTAATGCTAAAAGACTATCGAAAGTATTATGCTCTGTAGTGAAAACTTAATTTCGTGACGTTTTGGACTGTGTTTACGCTCTCTTTTACTCTCTCTTACGAAGAACACTGGAACTTAATTAAGTGTAGATTATTAAAGGTAACGCCTATGATAGAGTTGATCATTGATTTAAAACAAGAGAATTTCTCTTGATTCGTAGTGAACATAGCGGAAAATCTCGGTTTTGGTCATAATTTCCCTCGTTGGTTTTCCAGTAGAAACGGAACTGAGCTGTGAGTACGAAAGGAATCTGTAACATATGGACTGGGGGCCAACATTTCCCTCCCTCGAGCTCATTGCTTTTGTCGGGGACAGATGGGCTGTTGTGGACTGGTATCCGAGAGCAGCGAAGAACTGTCGGGCTGGTATAAGCGATCTTCGGGCCGAAATCTCGGGGGTTTATCGTCAAGGTACAACGCACAGGGTTAAATGTCCAGCGGTACCGCTACTGGTCCTATTTTATGGTCTGAGCATGCGCAAACGCTCCAATGCTCCAGTAAGTACCAGATGTGTGACACCTGAGAGAATACTCGTAAACTACTGATAAGGCTTGTGATAGAACTGATCGTGGATTTGTAATGAACGTAGCAGAAAATCTCGGCCTTGGTCCAGTCTTTATCACAATGGTTGAATGGATCGTTGTCAATGCTTTTTTTTTTGTGGGGGGAGGGGGAATATAAGAATTCGTGGTTCTTGAGAGAGGAGTAAGACCAGGGAATTTCCTCTGTTCTCTATTGTACACTAATGTTTCGCAGTGAATTGCACTGCTCGATCAGTACCCACCATTCGTGAAAAAGCTTTTCGTACAACTAAGACAACAACGTCCAAGTATTTACGCTCCCACTGCGTCTTGCTCTACAAGGTCTCCGGTTCCCATGATTGCTCCACTATAAAGTTAATGAGAAATAAATTAATTGGAATTGGTTAGCTATGTTATGAGACCGCCGCAATTAATTTTTTCAGGTCAGTTCAGCCTGAAGACTTGTGTTATTGGTTAGAAGGAAAACAACTTAAATCTCCTTATGTGTATGTCGAGGAATCAATAATTTACTTCGCATGAATGCTATGCAAATAACGACCGTGTATACCGGTTATTCAGAGTCGTGTCAGGTGCATTTGCGTACAATAGCTCAGATATTTTTCACACAGACTTATCTACCGCGAATATGAAAGAACAGGCAAAAGTAAGTGTACCTTATTTATCAAAAAGCAAGATAAGCAGTAAGAAATCATTCAAACGTTCTATTTATATGCTGTAGTTAGAATTTTAAGGTTATATTTTCAATCGTGGCCTTGGAAACGGTTATCGGTTAGAGTGGCTCAGAGAATACCGTCAGCTTCATTTTTCACAGCTGAAGACTTCATGCCGAGTTTAAAATTTCAAAAATTCGTGGAAAGTAACAGCTAGAGTTGGTGATTTCCCGTGGATCGCCGTTTTGATGTTTACGGTGTCTAAATAGCAAACATCTTTTTTTCAGGTTACAATGATTTTATTCAGTGTGCATCAATCATATGACAATCCATTTTTGCGCCAATGCCAAATGACAACTTTTCTGATCTGGAAACATTCTCTTCACTATAATTAATACCGGGGGTCTACTAGTAGAGGTTGAAATGAGAATTTTGCGTAAAGTCACGGCACTATCGAGCTAAATGTAAACATTACAAAAAAAAATTGAAATGAAACTTGTTCAAATATTGATAAGCGAAAAAGAATTGAGTGTCGGCTGAAACATCTTTACATTTATTTCAATTTACTGTCGTGGCTGGTTGTGATTTTTGCATACACCGACATCTCGATCCTCGAGCCAAAGAATAATCGAGATCTAGATATTTTATCCTTGTGCGCAGCATTAATGAAACGATTCAAAACGGAGAGTGAAGAGAAAAGCATAATAACCAAACCATTACCAGAGAACCAGAGTGTGTATGTTTTTTAATTTAAATTATATTTATTATTATTATTATTATTATTATTATTATTATTATTATTATTATTATTATTATTATCATTTTTTTTTTGCATTTTACTCGTATCGCTTTAATAGTTTGTCTTTAGTTTTGATGTGCCGACTTCAGTTTCTTCAGGTTACAAGCATCTAGTTTGCTGGCAGGCCATCAGATGGACAGGATACAGACATTCAAATGTATAAATTTAAAAAAAAGATTTTGACAGGCGTGTGGATTATGTTAAAATTGTCTTCGTTTTCGCTCAGGCAGCACCTGCTGATAAAAATCATAACATCATCGTCTAGCGTCTCTTGATTGGTGGAAATGAAGATTATAGTCTCAGTCCGAAAATAACTGGTAAATGATTTGTACAGGAAAAGTATTAAGAGTAGAAAGACAGCCGCGGACTAACAAAGAGCCAGATAATTTTCGAAACGCAAAATCACAAGATCATGGTTCATTGCTAAAATTGTTGCGCGTTTATCAAATTTGTTTAGATACACGTTGCAGTAATTGCCTCCGCGCCTGAAAAACACAATAGAAAGGTATGTGCGAGTTAGTGGTCTGAAAACTATAACGCAAACTCTTTAAAAATGCATAAGAAGCGATTAGAGTCGCGAGAAAATGTATTACAGTATAAGTACAGTTGAGATATAGCCTGCGAATATAGCTGCCCTTCTTCGCTCACCGCTACTCGACGGACGAGAAGCGGGGACGAGAAGTGGGAACGAGAAGCGGGGTTGCGGTGAAGGGCGCATTTATTCGCAGGCTTCTGAGTGAGATAGCCGGGGATCAAAACACAACGCCAAACCAACATGAGTATCGAAACCTATAAGCTGTCATGGTGCTTTTCCCGGTTAGCACTGACTTTGCTTCGAACAACTCGGGCATGGGTATTACCAAACAACTTCATGCATGGACACACCACCTCAATGATATCAAACACACTCAAATGAAATACAGCCACACATACAGCGCGTGGCTCGGCGCTGCTGATTAGCAACTCTACGAGTGACCAGCAGATCTCAACCTGGCAACAGGGGAAGGGACAGAGTGAAAAGGAAGTCGGAGTCTTAGTCAGGAAACGAACCTGCGACCTCGGTAATACCGGTCGGATGCTGTAACCATTGAGCTACATGAACTCCCGATGAGCTGGATTTACCTAGGTTCTTGACCAGTAAGCAGCACAACTGAACATTTGAAGACTGAACTGAGTAAATATAAAAAGCGCACGACATAATTTAAATGTGTTGGGAAGAAATTTAAACATTAAATGCATTAATACCACCTGCAAAAATAGAAGCCATTGGCTGAGTTGATCACAGTTTAATTCTCTTTTTCATTTGTTGTATTTGTATAAATTGAACAACTTTGGCTCATTTTATTGTCGGTTCGCTTGTCATTTTATAGTATTCTCGGAGTAATAGTTTCCTTTTAGCTTTATTCTTGAAGATTATTTGCTGACTTCAAAATGTCAACGCTAAAAGATAATATTTGCTTGACTTCTCTTTTCCTATTCGACATAGTGCTGTTTGTCAAGCACACGATTTTTCAAGACTAGTGATGAAATAGGAATCATCATTGTCAAGAAGTAGTGTCATTCGTCATTGATCGATAAATGAAGACGTTTTCCCTTTCCGGATTTGCGGAAACCTTGCATAAAATTAATGCAAAAAAGAGATCACAGCTGTATTTTGTTTATGCTAAGCGATGGAAAATTATACTTGAACATCTTTTCTGTTGTTTGGCTGAAAAATGCGCACCTTACAATCGACCTCTCACCTTCGCAACAATAGGACTGTGAAAAAAGCAATTTGTAGAAATAAACAAAATGGCGGATGCTAGAAAACTATGGTCAAAACTATTGGAGGTAAGAAAGTCCGATACTATTGTGATAATAATATGGGATGTTTAGTTATTTCTTTAATTTCTTGTCACTGGTAACCTTCACCCTGGCTCTCTTGCGTGGGTCCCAATTTTCTTAAAGTGAGAACTCGGCAATCTACATGTATGTATATATGTGTATATATAGGGAGTCTGTGAGTCGATTTTCTCGTGGAACAGTGCTCAATACGTTGAAGTAGAGCGGAATAAATATCTTAAGAGGAAAAAGAACGCAACTACATTTCCCGACAAGCCTGTTTCGTGAATCGCTTCACTCTTCAGGGGTTCGTGAATCGCTTCACTCTACATGTGTATATATATATATATATATATATATAGGGTTTGTTATAAACATGTCCTAAGATGTTGGTTTGCACCAGTGTTGTTCACGTATTCAACTCAAGTCTTTAGTCTTCGAATCATAGTTGTTTTTCTCGTATTCAGTTGCCGTTTCAAGCCTTGAAACTTACTGTGCATGGCGTATGAAGGCGCTAATAAGCCTTCATCGACTAAACTGCATTTTTAACACCGGAATAAACTCAACTAAAGGAAAACAAAACGAAACGAAATGTGGACGTTCTACATCTCCATAGCGATTTTACATGTTGCTGTTCTTTCACAACAACCTTTTTGAACAGTTGCTCATGGGAATATAACAGCTAAAAAAGAAACAGTTGTAACCAACCAATGCCCGGGAGAGTCCCTGAAGGCACCAAACATTTTCTAACTTTTAACACTAGTTCATTAGGAGCTATTGCTCTTTTTCAATAACTTGTTACTTCTTTTGTCCATCTCCTGTCCAACCAGACACGTTAATGTCATTGTATACGCGAAGTTATTGTCCTTGTTTGTTCGCGCGGAATTCAAACAACAAAACAAAACAAAATATGTCTGAAAAAGCGACAGCGTTTTAAAGTTTTACCGGAAAATGCGTGGTTCCTTTTGCCGTTTTGTCATGCTTAGCGAATGCGCATGCGCCAACTCCGTGTATTACAAATTAGTACCAAAAGTATCCTTACCATATGGAAGACATGACAACTATAGTCGCAAATATATATCGCTCCAAATCATAGTATAAAGCAGAAGGAGTTGAGCTGCGAGTACGTAAGGGATATGTCACGTATGGTCTAGGGGCCGACATTTCTCTCCCTCACTGCCTATCGGGGATAGGTATCAGAAAGTAGCGAGTATAAGCGATCCGCGGGCCGAAATCTCGGGGAGACTCGTCATGGTACACCGCTCAGGCTTAAATGTCCAGAGGTACCGCTACCGCTCCTGCATATTTTTCTTTAGGTATTTAGTAT
>BLFK01000134.1:3615350-3639047 GCA_014634185.1 Astreopora myriophthalma | reverse complement strand
CGGTTTGCGCAACTACAGGAGGAGCCGGGTTGAATCTTGAGTAACGCATGACAGTACTTTTCGTATTCGTCTGTATCGTGATCACGCAGAGTATTTGTTAATTTGGCATCTCCATCCTTACAGATATAAACCTTACCTGAAACGAATGAAGAATTCCACTTCTAATGACTTGTTGATTTTTCAAAACGTTTCACCTCTCTCGTGACTCCAGATTGAGCGGAAGTGACGAAATCGATCACTTTTAGCAGAAACGACTTGTAGTTGAATAATATCCAAGGGTGATAAGTAGAAGGGAAAGTGTGTCTTTGAAGGCCTTTGAGTCTGCCTTTAGGTGCTCACTCTATTCTAAAATGGCTGGCATAATCACAGAGATTTACAAACTTTCGAATCAAAGACCTGTACCTCTTACAAGGTCATCAAGGGTGAGTGAGACCATAGTTGTTCTTCGCTTTGTCTTCGAAGCAGACCGGAACCAAAATGTTTGAAATTAAAATGTTTGAAATTAAAATGTTTGAAATTAAAATTAACAAAAAATATGTCTGGGTTTTAATGGTTGTTAAAAGTTTCTTCAAGCGTTTCTTTGATGTGTTTAATTTCAAAAGCCAGATCATGGCTACACTGTTTCAAGATGTGACACCAAAAACTGCTGACGGAATTGCTACATCTGTCTAGCTGGGTTTTTTAACCGCAGAAAAAATATTTGAAATTTTATCCAGAGGAGAGTTAAAGAATGTTTATAGAACTCATTTTACAGCTCTCTATTCTCTGCAACAACCTTTAACCACCGTAAAACTGGTAAGAGATGACAAAACGTGTTGCAGCCCCCTTAGGCGGATGTTCTTGGCAAATAGTTAATGGTTCCCGTAATTAAAACTTTTAAGCTGTCACCTTTCTGTTTACTCAAGGTACACTTGTTTGGTCGAATTAAGCAATTTTGTCATTTGGCTTTTACTCTGGGTCAGGGTATTAAAAGCAGGCTTCATGTCATCAAACAAACGCACGTTGTAAATCCACTCGTCTAAATAACCATTGTAACTAATACGTAAGATTCAACATTACCTCTCCAGTGCAAGGGCCTGTTTTATTGTATTTGTTCCACAAACCAGATTATTTAAACTTTAAAGTATCTCATTTACACAAGAAACAAAGAACATCTGCTTTCTCGCACAGAGTCAGGACTGGCGTATTTATTTCCAAAAATAATAGAAACCGGACACATGCTCTGAGCGTGAGTGACTTATCAGACAAGCCAAGCCCTTTTGGCCTTTACCCTAATTCCTACATCTCAAATTTCTCAAGAACTGTGAAGCGTGTTTCATTGTTTTGGAAAATAGCGAACAGTAACTTGTTGCGCGCTATGGAGACTCGAAGAGATTTCTTCAAGGTCTTATTGTACCTTGGAATTCGTTAACGGAGAAAAAGAGAGATAATTTGACAACCCAGAGGAAGTTTGAGAGGCAGAAATTTTGTCACCACCACTAAAATGCGACGGTCCTCGAGAGCGCCGAAGAGCAAACATCCGTTTTTTAGCATTTTTCCGCGGGTATCATATGGGAAGAAGTCAAAACGATGGGCTCAAGAAGTTTATGTTTTTCCACAGAGCCGAGCAGTGTCAGAGACCAACTTATTGATTCACCTCAATCGGATTTTGGACGCATATGATGCAGAATTAAGGAATGAGGCGCTGATTGTGGAAAACGCTCCTCTCAAGACCACCAAAACGATTCATCGACTCGACAGAAAGGACAGGCACCAGGACGTGCAAGACGCTTGTCAAATACACGATTTGTCGCTTAAGGAATCGTTTTTAAAGACTTGTGAACAACTTGGCATACCACCTTTAGCGATGACATACTTCCTCGATAGGTTAACATCCGGGGACTCAGAACTGATAATGAGAAATCTTGGGATAGGCCCCACGGGCGCCGTGGCGGTGGCTGAGGCATTGGCGCGAAATGGCTCTGTCAGGAGACTTGACCTTTCCCTGAATGACATTCAAGATAAAGGGGCTATGGCTGTTGCTAAGCTACTCGAGGTAAACAGTCATATAATTGACGTTAGCTTATCTGAAAATAACATCGGTAAAGATGGCACCGAAGCTCTTGGTAACATGTTGACTGTGAATGATAGCCTGCTCAGAATTGATATTTCGCGGAACCACTTAAACGATGAGGATATTCAAATGCTCAGTAACATTTTACAGACTGAGGACTCCCTCACTTCACTGGACTTAAGTCACAACTGCTTCCGAATCACTGGAGGTGAGTACATGGGCGAAATGGTGGGACTTAACAGTTCTCTGCGAGAGTTGAATCTGGGGTGGAATCGATTTGGAGATGAAGGAGTCAAGCAATTCTGTGTGGGATTGAAGGAAAATAGAACGCTGGAAAAGCTCGATTTGTGTTGGAACGAGATCGGACAAGCAGGCGCAAAATGCATCGCCCTATCAGTGGAACATAATGGCAGGCTTCTCGAGCTTAACTTAAACAATAACCGTATTACAGACCGGGGAATGGAAAAGATCGCAAAGAGTCTGGAACTGAATGACACCCTCAAAGTGCTAAAAATAGGTTACAACCTGATCACTTCCGATGGCGCATGCGCCCTGTTGCAATCACTTCTCAAAAACTCTGGAAGCGCATTGGAAGAGCTGCGCATGGCTGAAGTGGTGATAAACAGCAACATAAAAGAATTGTACATCCGGTTGAAGATTCGAAAACCAAGATTTCAGCTGTTGGAATTGTCAACTGCATGCGGTGATGTTTACAATTTTGTCAAACCTCAAAATCCCATGATGGTCTTGGATGATTATCTTAAAAGAAACAAGCTTAATGCGCGCAGGTACCGCTGCCATGAAGAGGAGGAAGAAGATGGTTTATGTTGAATAATTTCAAGCCAGATACCGTGAGGAGAAGAGGGAAGCCCTCTTGTAATGAATCGCATTACAAAGGATTATTCACAGCTGATTTTCAGAACAAATGAAATGCGCAAGCCAAAGTTATGATGATTTTTACCAAGTGGATAATACAAATTGTGCCAGAAAATGGTGTTTCTTGCAAACAATAGAAATTTAGTTTACTTTGAGCTGTGGTGATTGGCCTATTAGGCCATAGAGTAGATTTCCCATAAACATGTGATTCCTTACGACGCGGTTGACGGTTTCATCGCCGATGAGCCTTCAATCATTTTCATGTGATTTTCAACTGCTCATCAATTAGATAATTCTTATCGATTGACCGATTGGTTTTCTGGAAATCAATGGTAAATCCTCTTGATTTTCCTTTTTAGAAAATTTGAGGACAATAGGTCAGAAAGTCAGTCTGTCAGTCAGTCAGTCAAACCAATCAAGCAATGGAGCGGTTTTCAATCGCCTGTTAAAAGTAATCACGTGTTTGCTTTGGTTTTGGATTGTTCCGTGATTGGATCAAAAAACTTATGCTAACTTTTGAACCAATCAGATACAAAACTAAAACGAATTGGGACCTCGTTACTCGCGTTTTCCCGTGCAGCTTGGCGCCGGCACCCTTGCTAATTGGCCAGTAAAACCAAGATGTGAATTACCGAGTTCGTTTTGTGGTTGGCTGAAAGGCATATTTGCTTCAGTACGTAATTTGCTCTGTGTTTCTGGTTTACGACAGTCAACGGAAAACCGCTCCAATAAGCAGGTTGCATAATGAACTTAACTCAACAACCAAAATTTATAAAATAAATAAATAAATCATCTCTGATAAGCATAAAGTCTATTTCATATTACCTGTGTTGTTGGTGGGATCTTTCAGTTTTTACCACCGATTTTCTTGGGTGTGACGACTGAAATGCGGCGAGCAAATGAATTGCCGAGTAATACTGATTAAGTCTAGTACGTCAATTGAAGCGTTGGGGAAAAGCAAATCATCTGGAACAAGCGTTTTGGACTACATTTTCAAATGTTACGACATTTTTGGAAATTTTCTGAATAGCTTTACCATTTACATTCCAGTCGGAATTTTCGGGGTTTTCAGGTAAATGGTAAACAACTGTGTCGGGCACCCCCTCCCCCCTCCTCCCCCAAGCTGGGGGAAAAACGTCTCGATGACAAAATACGATGTAAACAGTATTGATCGGGAGCTCTTGTCAGAGCTCACTGAATCCCCGATCCTTCCGTTTCTCATTCATATGGTCCCTCCCTGCAAACAGGGCCATGGTCCCAATTTTTCACGTCAAATTAACGGGGAAAGCGCTTTGGCTTTGGAGGAAGGCTGGAGGAAAGCCAAAGACCTCTTTCGACGTGCTTCAGCTATGTTTGCGGAAGCTTGGGTACGAGCTAAAAGACTCTGCTACCGAACGTGTTGGTTGGCAGATCGCAACAAGAGTGCGTCACTAAATTTAGGACACAAGTCTACAAATATCCAGCCCCTCGTTAAGAATAAACTCTACCTTGTAAGACGTAAGGTTTTTCAAACTTCGGTTGTATCATAGCTCCGTTCTCACACCGGGACCCGAACTGATAAAGATCCACTAGGTTGTGTCCTTTTTATTCCTTCATTGACAGTGGCCCCGCCCATGTTATTAATGTAATGCAATGTCATTAATACAATAAATGTCTATCGACAGATCTAAAGGAATCCCACGTTATACTTCGTAAATGGCTGACGCCAGAAACACTCAAGTGGAAACTGATCACAGAAACTTCGTTCAAAACAATTTCTTTTGTCCCATGAGACGAGGATTTAGGCATAATGGTCCTGTAACTTGAGCAACAAAGCGCTGGCGAAGTAAGAGGCTCGAATTCTTCGGCTGAGCGGGCACTGAAAAGTTTTTGCGGATTCGCAAAGGAAATTAGGCAACTTATGACCCATTCACACGGGGGACGGCTATTCATAGAGTTATTTCAGTAGAGTTATGACTTAGAGTTAGAGTTAACGACTGCCAAAATCCTGAATTCAAGATTTTGGACTGTCAAAATCCTAAATTTAACATTCTGGAAAGCCAAAATTAAATGAACCGACTTGACTCTTAAATCATGGTTTAGACCTAATCACTAAACTTTAAGCTAACCCTTCCAAAATCATGAATTCAGGATTTTGGCAGTCGTTAACTCTAACTCTAAGTCATAACTCTACTGAAATAACCCTATTGCTAATCGACCTCCATTCACACGACGTGTTTTGTTGGTGTGAATGGGGCATAAGTCTCGGCGGGTATACAAAGCTGTAAATTCCCCGCAGTTCCCTCTTTCGTCTTTTTATTTTGTTGCTTCATTGACTCAGCATCATGTTATTTAGAAAACCTCCAAGCATTGTTTTTCTAATGAAGTGCGGGCCGTCTTTTGGTTGATAAAAACTTGCCGGTGTTCAGACAGACGGTGTTCCAAATGGAAAATTTACAGAGATGATCGAAATCGTTCTAAGTGAACATAGAGAAAAATGGCAAACTGCCCACAATCATATTTCATCAGGCTATCAATGAAAGCATTATTATTACTTAACAATAATAGGAGTTTTGAAACTTGTACTTTTATTAGTACCTTTTTAGGTGAAGCATTGCGTTATACGTAGTTCCTTTGGTTTCAAATAACTGATTCGTATAAAGTATGTACTTTACGGACAGGTGGATTCTCTGTTAGGTCTAAACATTCTTCATTCTCAATCGACTAAACTGCATTTTTAAAACCGGAATAAACTCAACTAAAGGAAAACAAAACGAAACGAAATGTGGACGTTCTACATCTCCATAGCGATTTTACATGTTGCTGTTCTTTCACACAATGTTTTTGAACAGTTGCTCATGGGAATATAACAGCTAAAAAAGAAACAGTTGTAACCAACCAATGCCCGGGAGAGTCCCTGAAGGCACCAAACATTTTCTAACTTTTAACACTAGTTCATTAGGAGCTACTGCTCTTTTTGAATAACTTGTTACTTTTTTTGTCCATCTCCTGTCCAACCAGACACGTTAATGTCATTGTATACGCGAAATTATTGTCCTTGTTTGTTCGCGCGGAATTCAAACAACAAAACAAAACAAAATATGTCTGAAAAAGCGACAGCGTTTTAAAGTTTTACCGGAAAATGCGTGGTTCCTTTTGCTGTTTTGTCATGCTTAGCAAATGCGCATGCGCCAACTCCGTGTATTACAAATGAGTACCAAAAAATATCCTTACCATATGCAAGACATGACAACTATAGTCGCAAATATATATCGCTCCAAATCATAGTATAAAGCAGAAGGAGTTGAGCTGCGAGTACGTAAGGGATCTGTCACGTATGGTCTAGGGGCCGACATTTCTCTCCCTCACTGCCTATCGGGGATAGGTATCAGAAAGTAGCGAGTATAAGCGATCCGCGGGCCGAAATCTCGGGGAGACTCGTCATGGTACACCGCTCAGGCTTAAATGTCCAGAGGTACCGCTACCGCTCCTGCATATTTTTCTTTAGGTATTTAGTATGCGCATGCGCAACTGGCCTTGTGTCCCAGTATGCCCCGTGCGAGTAAATTAATATGTGCCTTCAAATCAAGATTACTTCCAGTCCGTGATAGATCTATTGTTGAAAAGAAGAAAGAGCAGAAGAATAAGTCGTAATTAGGGTCTCTCCGTTGGGAGGACCACAGGTAGTTAATATTCCAGTTAGCAGTGATAGTTTTTGACAACATAACAAGTTCGCATTTTGTTTCTGTTCGTCGTATCATTGTGTAACCCCGTTAGTTGGTTGATGACAAAGAATTGGCTATCGCAGTTCTTTGTTTCCTGCTGAAGAGAAACGATTTGAACCAATTAACAGCCATGACCGCTGCAAGTTTAGACAATAAAAGGTTGTGATGTACGGCGTCGAACGCTTTCGACAAGAGCTGAAATCTAGTCGCGGAGTTAAAACTCCAATCCCAAAGAAAAAGTGCGCAGATCTCCCTCATCAGCTGGTTCGTTTGTTGCCATGTTTAGTTTAACTTTTTGCGGAAGCTCTCCCCAGTTTTATATAAATACAAACTGCTGAAGTCACTTTTTTTTTAGCATCTACTGCTGCGACGTCCACGGAAACGTCAGTTAAAACTGCTAGTTTACGGTTTCCAAATATTTTCGTGATTAATCCAGTTTACTGAATTGGAATGAACGGTGTTTAAACTAAGAAACATCAGAGTGCTCTGTGAGGAAACTCGTGAATTGAACACGTAAATTAAATTATTTTTCAGTTGGATTATGTCTATAGTTTTTGGTAAGCTGACTATTCATTTAACTGTCGCACTCACATGTTTGCCCGTGTTAAACATACATTTCATAGTACCAAAATTCTTGGACCTACAATGTTGGGAGTTGTTGCGCCCGTCTGCACGCAGCCTTATGTAAGCAGGAAATAGAACGTTTCTACTGCTGAAAATATCTGGTTTCTTGAGCACGGGAATGAGTGTATGGGTCCTTTCGGGTGGAGAGGCCTTTTAACCGACCGACAAATACCATAATATTCTGCGATGTGCAATTTACGGAACGCGCTCAACTGCCCACGCCGGAAACTTTAGAGAGACTGGTGCGCGCGTGATCAAGTTGTTTGGGTAGACGGCAAAGTACATGTTTACATTCATCTTAGGGCACGATCGATAGACCTCAGTAATCGGCTAACGCAATGTTGTACCCAATTCAAATCCTTTGGACATAAATTGTTTTGTTCTAAGTATTTCCGTATCATTTAAATGTGAATGCTACATTATAACACAAATACAACTCGATATATATTTGGATTGAAGTCATTATAAATTGCTGCCGATACGAGTTGCATTTTACTAGCGAAAACTCCGTTGGCGTCTCTGAGTACCGCCTTGACACTTTCTACAGCCACAATATTTGTTTCCAAGTCACTGCTCATGCGTACCGTCCAGTTCAGTGTGGCTGTTATCTTCACAGAAGACAAAAATTGATTATTAGAATCAATAAAGTCGGTTATGCAGAATAATTCTGTGAAAACTTCGATTTGCTCTTTCAATGCCTTTTCAACTGAGTGACGCCTGCCTTGCCTTTTCATTTCTGCGCTCAGTGATTGGCGGAACAATCTCCAGCCAAGTACAGCTGTGTATACCACTGTATAGCTGCGTATAGCCCAGTGTAGCTGTGAACGGCCCTGTCATCAAATGATAGCCCTGCATAGCCCTATATAGCCCGTTACAGCTGTGCTTAGCCCTGTATGGATGTGTTTAGCTGTGCGTAGCGTGTATTGCCGTGTATAACCCTGTAGAGCTGTGTATACCACTCTATAGCTGTGTATAGCTTCGTGTATATAGCTCCGTGTGTATAGCTCTGTGTAGCTGTGTACGACCCTGTATAGCCCTGTGTAGCCCTTTATACCCTGGTGCAGCCCTGTATAGATCTGTTTAGCTGTGTGTAGCCCATTATAGCGGTGTGCAGTAGCCATGTAGCCTTGTGTAGCTGTGTAGAGCACCTGACTGTACTGAAATCTCAGTATAGCCCGGCGTGGCCTTGTATTGCTCTGCATAGCTACGTACAGCCCTGTATGGCACTATATAGTCGTGTATAAGATTGTAGAGCCGTGTAACGTTTGGGACTGGATAACCGTGTATGGTCCTGTATAGCCAAGTATTGTGGTGTAGATATGCGTTCTTGACCCAACGTGTAGCTGGACCGTTTTTATGGACCTAGACAAAGTCGAGGTGCATAAAAACGCAAGGTCGAGATCCAAAAAGGGAATAGACCGGAATTGTACCGAGAGCAGCCTCCTTCTTCTCTATATCTCTGTTTGTATTCACGGTCACAAGACGAGATCAAATAGTTTGTTTTTGTGTTTATTCCGTTATTTTCCATACAGCTCATCATCGGCTGCTTAAGAGCAATCAACGTGAAATCATTTCAATATACAGTGCAAAGTCATTCCATGGCATTCCACTTCATGGTTTTCATTTTCTAAGGATGAGAAATTCTGACAGTCAGTGCTGGATTTTATCAGTAATTAAATATAACAAGAAGCCTCGGAAAAGTGCCGATATCGCTGTCCAAAAGGTCGCGCTCTCAGACCAATCGCATGGCCTCTTTGTGCAGCTTTGTCGAAATCTATATTTGCAATTGTGATAAAAGCTGTCTTTGTTCTGAGAAAGGTTTGACGGAGGCATGTTCTCATGAAACTATCGTCTTTTTTGTTGTTTTTAGCGCCAGGTGCGAAGGATGCGTTGCTGTGATCAGGAGGAATCACAAGACGTCAAGTGAGCGCACCAATGTGTCCCGGTACAAAAATGTCAGCATGAGACACTATTATGGACCTTCAGATAGCCCGAAATCGTACGGTACGGGTAGCGTCTCAGATAAACATCATAAAAAACTTACCTGTTTCTCCATGTTTTTACTCATGTTTCATCTACTAGTAAACTGTTGTCTACCCCGGGAAAACGGCTGGGTCTAACGGGTGTCTTGGCAAAATGAAAAAAAATAAAAAATGGCGCTACCCGTTACCCGCATAGGGATTTTGGGGTATCTTAAGATCTCTATTGCTTTTTATTTGATACTTGTAAATATGTTATAAATTCCGTGTACGAGTGGGTGACACTTGATGTTGACTCGGACACCGGCTGTCGCTCGTCCCATAAGTGCGTCGTTTAGCCAAGGCTTGAGACAACTTGCGCTGATCCCTTTGGAAACGCTCATTTACCTTTGTCTCTGTTTAGTTTGGTTCGTTTTTCTTGTTCAGTCGTTGGCATTTTGTCCGGGTTCACCACGCCCCTGGTCAGAGTATTTTTGAATTGTCTATCTTGGCCCAAGTTCAGAAAAAGGAAGTATAACAGTCGGGGATTTTCAGCTCTTTGAAACGTGCCGAGTAAAACGGCAGCAGCACGGGAGGGTACCCGCCGTGTAGACTAATGTAAAACTAATCTCCTCAGATTCCTCTTACCTCTATTCACCATATTACTTCGTAAACGTAGTTGTCGTAGTCTCTTCCAACTCCGTTCCAGCAGTTAGTAGACGGACCGTGAATCTTGTAAGAATCGGTGCCCGATACCCAACACTCACCAAAGAACTGTATGGCAAAGTACTTGTAGTTGTCCTTTTTGGCAGCTTCATAGCACATCTCAACTGCAAAAATACCACGCAAATATTTTGCCAGCAATTTTGTGAGATCTGCCTCTATCATTAACTTGAGGAAGGTAATCATTTTCTGTTACTCTAGTTTTTCTGGGACCCTGGCGTGGCATGCGCGCGTCAAATGATTAAGACTATCGACGTTTAGACGCGAGGGAAGTTGAGCTTTTCAAGTCAGTTGTTGTCTACCATGGAATTGCACACATTTCAGGCATACTACTGATGAACAGTTACAGCCGTTAGCTATGTTTTTTTTTTCAGGCAGCTATCAATTGTAGTCTGTCTCGTTGGAACCCATTCATGCGGGACTAAGTCATTCGGCGGACAAAGATAATTGTATCTCCTGAACGATTTTCAACATGATTCTCTCTCTCTCTCTCTCTCTCTCTCTCTCTCTCTCTCTCTCTCTCTCTCTCCGCTCTCTCTTTCCGGCTCCCTCTCTCGCTGTGACTTCTTTCATTTTCAAGTTCTCCTAATGCCTACCCGTTTTCTCCAAGTGAAACCAATCTATTTCAGACCGAAAGTTAACTAGAAGTTTCATGGCGCGTTGGTCACCCGTGTCACGCCAACAACCAAGGTCACGCCATGGGGCCAAACGATACACATAGTTGTGAACGTGGTCTCCGACACCTGCGAAATCAAAGAGAATTTTTAATCTAACGTTGATACTTTTACAAACTTTGGTAATGTTTTTATTAAATTCACTGCTGGAAAGCTTCCGTCGTTTTTGAGAAGATCGCAAACTTACGATCTTTCGACGGAAACCTTCCGACAAAAGGGGGAAATGTCGAAAGAAAAATAGAAAATTGAAAGTTTTGATTGATGTGTCTTCGTATTTCTCAATCGTTCAACTCACCATCCGTGCATCCTTTTCCGATTCCGTGTTTATCATAGGAAGGGCGGGGTCGATCATCTCCCCAACATTCCCCATAAAACTGCACCCCGAAGTACCTGTAGCCGAGAACGAACGCGCGTTCGGCACACTTCGTGACCATCGATCGCATGTTCGACCAGTCGATTTGTGTCCGGAGATTGGCGTAAAGATCGTTAAAGGCCCTGCTGTTGGTTTTGTCTATGTAGCACCCGACCTCGAGAATTTGGGGTACACCTTCGTGGAGGCAGCTAACACCTGCATCCCGACTGTGATCACAATGGTTTTGTCCCCATCCCGGGTGGGGACAGTCTAGTAATGACTTCTCTTTCCCGTTGCACTTCATCTCGCTGAGCCACACGGGTCCAGTCCCTTGGCCCAACTTTGCACGCTTCGCCTAAGAGACAAAAATGCTAAAGATTCTTGTTACGACATCATGAAGGGCGACTTCAAGGCTGTCCAATGGTCACCAACTATTAACCTGATCACCGAGGCGTAAAAATAACGTTCCAGGCTCTTTCAGGCATATTTGCGCTTTGAGCATGTGCAGCACAATTAAGGTCTTAAATGAATGGAAGGTGCAAAAATTTCTCTCCCCCTCCCATGAGTGAATGAGACTCCGACTTCCAAGGTATACATCTCCTTGGTCTTAGCTTTGCCACTCTGAACATCTTAAAATGAAGCTTTGTCTTACAGTCTTACTTGATACACGGCTTTGACAAAGCCCATCTGTTCGCACACAACTGTAGCATCTTCATAGGACCACCCGTTGTCACAGATTGTGCCCCACTCTTTCTGATGCTGAACCTCTACTCGTCCCAGTCCCATGTGCTGTGTGTTTGGTGGCGGTACAATCCTAATCTCATCTTCTGTGAAAAAGAAAGAGATTGATCAACGTCAACTGCATGAGGGGGACATTAGAGAGCGAATGTCCCCGGGTATCCCGTGGGCGTTTGATTCCTCCTCCTAATGGGGCTAATTGGTCGCCAGTAATAGCTCTCGATGAGCCATGCACCCCTCGAGCTAATGAGCAATTTGTTCAACAAGAAGGCAATAACGATGTTACTGCCTCCATTTGATTCGTATCAAGATGCACCCATAAAACCAGAAGGATGACGGGAATAATGAAGCAGAGGACATCAGATCATAAAACAACTAGCCTGGAATAATTTATGAGGGAAAGTTTACATGTAAATTAATTGTTTGCGAGGTTTGCGAGTGTAAGTTGTTTGTTCAGTTTCGTGGTCTTGATCACGGCCTGCCGGGGGTGATCACACTGAGTCCCTGAGTCCCTGCTATCAAGAAAAAGCTGCCAATGGCGCCGGTGTGCAAGCAGACCATTTGATATAGTGTGTGACAGCCAACTTCAGCCCCTGCCTTTCTTGTGGCGGAAGTGCTGATACTGACAGGAGAAGGGGCAAAGGAAGATAGCGATGGAGCCTCAGTCAAAACCAGCTGCTTCGGGCAGGAAGCACCCATTAGTCTTAGTAGGCAGGCCTCTTAGGAGAACTTCGAGAAAAAGTAAAAAAGAAAAATTTCCTAATTTCAACAAAATTTTGCTGGTCATATTTGAAGCGTGTGTCTTAGCCAGAGATAGCGCTCTTGGCCACTCAGACCAGAAACGAAGACGTTTGTTATCTTGCTATAACCTTAACGCTCCTTATCTTGAAAACATGCTAAAAGATTGCCTTTCCAGAATAAGCAGGTCCCATTTTTTCAAATCGCTTTGTGGGCCCGAAACGGCCTCCAGCTCCGCGCCCGCGCGCCCTGGTTTGGTCGCTGCAGCTTCATTAACAAATGTTATAGCGATCGTAGTCGTCTTGAAGAACGTTACCTGGCCCGGTTTCCCTTTAGTTCCAATTACTGACGGGGGAGTCTTCAAAATGATTTTGTCCCAAAAAAGGTGTTTATAGGGCAAACACTGTCTTTGAAACTTTAAATTTGTTAAGACAAAAGCTTTCCTCGATTCAGCCAAAACCATTTCAAGAAGCAGAAGAAACATGAATAGCCAACATCAAGACACTGAATACACCTCAGGTCGTTACGTCACAAACAAATTTGAGCAATCACAGTTTCCATTAAGTGTTACACTTCTCACCTGTAAAAGCCACCGGCAATACCAAGAAAACGAACAATACGCAATTCATATTTCTGGCGGGAACATCAGGGGAAGAAGATTATAAAAACGCCAACCAGGATGATTCTTTGTTGAATAAATACCTTTTCTTCTGTTTAACTTTCAATGTCGCCCCCTGCATGCACCCATCTGCTGGTGTGACAACATTTGG
Organism: Astreopora myriophthalma; assembly: GCA_014634185.1. Taxonomy (NCBI): domain Eukaryota; kingdom Metazoa; phylum Cnidaria; class Anthozoa; order Scleractinia; family Acroporidae; genus Astreopora; species Astreopora myriophthalma. The sequence continues at coordinate 3,625,837 of BLFK01000134.1, read as the reverse complement.
AAAGATTTAGTTGTCACAGAAAAGCAATATTTGTTTTTCATTAAATTGAACTCATGATTGTGATGAAAGTTTCTCTTCTTTCAAGTTTTCAACACGTACATAACTTATCGACTTTCATACATAACTGATCGATTATTTTTCCAACTTGAAATCACGCTAAACCCGATTCAAAGAAACTAAGAACAGAACTAGTTGAAGCAATCTTAGAACAGATAATTGGTGCGGCGACAAACTCCCAGAACTCGAAGCCATTCGATTCATTAACGATCAGTTATTTTTTCCTGAAAACTGAGTGTCAACTAAAACAAACTGTCCTACAATAATCAGATAACAGATGGACAAGAGTAGCAGAGAGCTACGTGAGAAAATTGAACAAAAAACAGAACAGAAAGACAGTAGAAAGCAACTGTGGAAAACTGTCATAATGCGCACAGACCCTGCATGACTGAATACACTGCTCAGGGAATGTCATAATACAGCAAAAGTGAAACGAGTCAGAAGTGTTAGCCTTAGAAGTAGTTCCATTAAAAATAAAGAGTTCAACATCAGTGTACTCGAACAGGAATTGTGTATTTGCTTTCCCGTTAATTGCGTTTTTTAGGCTATTTTCTAAACTTGGTCCCCTCAGACAGCTTCATCTCTAAATAGTCCTATGGAGTTCCCCCTCAAAGATTATTTTTCGTAAATGCAATTTAACACTGAGTTAAATGCCATCGACTTTGCTTTAAGAATTTTACAAAGCGTTCATCTTGCACATCTGAGACTTACTGTTTATTTAAGTTAACTTTTTTTGACACATGAAATATCATTAAAATACGTGCAATGTTTGTAAGCCGCTGACTTTTTCAACGAAGAAGTGTGCATTTAGTACAAAATCTGTTCTTGGTCGTGGAGAAATATTGACATTTTTTGTCGAAACTGTTCAGTTGTCTTTTCTTCTCTCTTCGTGACGGAACAGACAGAAAATGAAACTTTTTTACGTACTTTTTCTGATTTCTTTGGATGGGAAATTATCTGGTATGTAGCATTTGTTTCCACTGACCAAGATTCACTGAAATTATTGAATATATATTTAAGTATGGTCCTACGTACTGGACATTGCCGGTTTGCTCGGTATCCTTTACTTTGAAGGTGTACCTTGTGATCTTTTTGTCGAGAAATGGTGTTATATCTACGCTGTTTGTAAAAGGTTTGCTTAATGATTTCTTGCATCTCCACGCTAAATGACACCTTAGGGATGAATCGAGGAAAACGACAAGAACGATGGTTTATTCACAATTGGTTAATGTAAAGGTATCGCAATGATGTTTGAAGAAAAAAGAAAAGCAAGAAAGAAAAGCAAAAAAAAAAAAGCGAAAAAACAAAAGCAAGAAAAAAGAGTTGCAGAATTGAAACATAATAAGAGATAAAATTTCAATAACTGATATTATTTTATGAACTCTCCCCACCCCTCCCCAGCTTCGTTCTCTTATTTGTGAAATGTTTGAACTTTGGCCAGGTGCGAATAAAGCCCATGATAGTAGATGACAGTTTTTCATTTGCTACCAGCGAATGAAAAACTGAATTGACTTATTTGGGGTTTTGGCCTTACCTTTATACGATATCCTGGTTTGTGTTTTGGCACTGCAAAATTGAAGTAATTAAGGAACATTTCTTGCACCCAAGCCTTCTGCATGAACGAAAGTCAACTGCCAATGTGTTGGACAGATCTCTCGGAGGAGAAAAGCCCTGGGAGCGAGGTTGATCTCTCTTTGTTTTGTTTTGTTTTATTTTCTTTACTGCAGTTGTAGTGGATCCTGAAAATCTATGGAAGATGTTCGCTGTGCGTTTCTGCAAATTACACAACGTAGCCATCGTATACGCAGATTGTATACAACGCCTTTATTTTGTTCGCCTTATGATATAGTTTCAGATTTTCAAGACAGCGACAGTAAGAAAGCTTTCTTCCAAGCGCTTGAGCAGTTTAAGAAGGACAGAGAAGAAGGTTTGGCAGAAATGCTTGGTGAGTGCGATATTATAATCACAAAAATGTGTTATTAATCCACATCAGAACCCTATATAGGCTTCTCTCCATGTTCCATGACAAAAACCGCGAATTCCAAAGCGGGTACAGAGCCATGCAATGTTGACTGGGGCGCTACCATTTTGCTACGATATCAATTTGTCATTGTATCATAGCGTAGCTTTCGTCATCCAACCCACTGATTAAATTCACCCAGGATACAATGAAATATTAGAGGCTGTTTCAATTTCCAACGTTTGAGATAATTTAAGACATCGTTTATCTGAGGCTTACAACTTTCAGGTTTTTAACAAACAGACGTGCGTTTCTGAAGTCCCAAACGTTTCGGCGTATTTCGGGTGCCATCTGTTTCTTCGAAAGGAAGATGTTTCAAGGCATAAAACCTTGCAATTGTTATCCGTTTTCTTATCTTAAAAATATGTAAAAAAGGACCAGCTTTAAAACAATTAAACAGATCGTAGTTTTACAAATTTCTTTTCGGGCCGTTTTGAAGCGTTTTCAGGCCCCAGATTCAGCTGAACTTGCAATGTTCCAGGAAACTTCAGTCTACTTTGAATCACAGTTTTGTGTCCCAGTAACTTGGATCATCTTCATCAACGTTAATTGTTTCTTCAGTGTCTTTCGAAACGGTGCTTGACTTGGTCACACGAGATATCATATTACTTGCTGCTGCTCCTCTCACGGTTGGGAACTCAAGTCTTTCGATCCTTTTCGCGTCTTTCACAAGCATTGGAATAACCTTATCATAAGATTTCAACTCGACTATGACTCGGTTTTTCTCCAAGGGATTGGTCAAAAACATCAACAGGGCACGGCGGAATCTTTCGGTACGAGCATAGTAAGTTATACAGTTTACTGCACAGGTTACAAGCAAAAAGTAAATATCGCAAAATAACAGCCAATGTTCATTTATCTTAACACTAGTTGCGATCAAAACACTTCGGGTCACGCCTGGGAGAATACAAACAGCGTACCAGGTTATTATGAAGCCCACTGTTTTTAACGCTTTGAGATCTTGAAAACGCTTGATTTTTAATCCTTGTAAACATTTGCGAAAATTGACGGTTTTTTTAATTTCTCGTGAGCTCAAAAACGAAACAATGCAAAATAGAATGAGAAATGATGGCAAAATGAGTCGAGGGAACGGCATGATACCGTTATCCTCATACTGTTGAATATATTTAGCAATGGGAACGTCACCCATTTCTTGAAATTCAGTGTGGAAAAGAATTATGGCACCAACTACGACCAAGCCTATGATCCACTTAATAATGATAGCAACACAAATTTTGTTTTTATTTTTCCACGCGGTGTACTTCACTCCATAAGCCAGAGCCAAATAGCGATCTATGAATATAGTCGAAACAGAGAGTACATTTTGAAGGAGACAGCCTCGTCGAATAAACAAGCAAATCATGGCAACTGTTCTGCCTCTTAGAGTTGGCATAGGGAACAACTGATAGCAAATGAACAACGAGATGTTGATGACGCCGTTTAAAAAGTCAGTTATAGCCATCTCAACCACGAAGACGTTGGCATGAGTGCGTAGATTTTTAAACTTGTAAACGATGGCGCAGATGAGAGAGTTGCCCAACACAACGACCAGTAACAGGATGACAAGAAGAATGGTTTGAATTATCAGCTCATATCCCTCTGGCGTCTGTAGCATTCTGACAGATGGCAGTATGCTGCTCTCCTTGTATTCTTACTTCTCTCTACGTAGTAGACTCTTAAAATGAATTTTAGCCGCGTTCTCTCCAACAAGTAGCCCTTGAATACATTAGTTCCGTCTTGTCCTACCCTTCCTCTATTAATGCCGGAGTCCCTGATTGGTTTACAGACTCACTTTCAACTTTTGCCGTCTGGAAGCCATAGCAAGCCCCGGCCATATGTTTAGCAAAAAAGCTGTGGCTGTTTTCAACAGCTCTCCTAACTAAAACGACATTCTTTAAAGCTCCAGCTTTTTTTTAAGTTATCGGACAAGTAGCCCGCCCATTGACTTCCTTTATTTTTTTTTTATGATATGATTCTCATTTACGGCTGAATTTGTTGCTTGTCGGGCGGCGTCAAGGCGTCGACACGCCCATCAAGTAACGTCAAGAGACCTTAGAAAGCTATCGACCGCCCTCAGTGGCCAAGCAAGAATATCCTCACGACCAATAACCAGAAAATGATCGATTTGTGATGGCTTGCTCTTAAAAACATTGACAAATTACAACAGTTTTTTTATTATTTTTTTTTTTAGCGTTCTCACCAACTCACATTTTAGCTTTTCATCTCATTTCTCACTTTGCTACCATTAATATTGAAGGTGGTGAGAATTTTAATTATTTTTCTTCAGTTTTGTAGACACCTTTTTTCACTGCCCTTGCATCGCCTCTCATTGAATTTGTCCGATTTTGATTGGCTGGAAAAGGCACTCCCAACTGGTTACGTCGACAAACTCGAAATACCGGTGAAAACAGGCGGCTGCTGAAAATGAGACTTTACTCAGCTCTCTATGAAGTAATTTAATTTTCCCCTTTGGCTTTTCAGTTAAATGATAGGTTTATTGTGAAATGATTACAATAGGTCCCCGGTCTTTCCAATGTCGTTTCGAGTGTAGATTTTAAAAAGAAAAAAGGGAAAAGAGGGATTTTTCTCGTCATAGATTACAAGAAAAATGTTGGATGACTGTTTTTGTCGTCAAAAATATATGAATAAATTCTCAAAGGCCATGTTTCGGTTTGTTACCAGGTTCTTTAGAGAAAGAACAATTAGAGGACGAGTCGGCCTGGGCCTGGCATTCATTAACGAAGAGATCCATAACCAGCATCAAACGTACGTAAAGCTCTCTACTGTTGCATATATATAACACCTAAAAACTAAAAACAACCAGAGATTATATAAATGCGTTCGAGTAGGTTGGAAGGAGCATACATAAAATTTGTAATATTGCTTTGATGGGTTCATGAAGCATGCATAGACTAGCAAAGTGAACGAGTTTCTATTTAAGCAGTGGCCGTTCCCACGAGACCCGTACGGTCACTTCTATTTAAGCGTCACCGCGTGCAAGGCGCGAGGGAAGCGCGCTCTCTCTTTTGATGCATTCTTTATTCTCAGCGAGCAAGATTCGTCTTAACCTGCCTGACAGTTTTTCCAAAGAGAATGCCACAGGTCGACTTGAGGTATATCATAGTAATCAGTGGGGAACAGTTTGTGATAAGGCCTGGGATTCCAAGGACGCATTCGTCGTCTGCAATGAACTGGGACTAGTCAAAGCTATATTCGAGGCCAAGAATGCCAAATATGGTCGGGGAGACGGTCGACCCATATGGCTCAGTAAGGTAAACTGCACGGGAGGAGAAAGTTCCTTGTTCGACTGTCCCCACCCAGGTTGGGGAAATGTGGGCTCCTGCACACACGGTAATGATGCTGGCGTCAAGTGTCTTCAAACAGGTGAGCAGAAAACAAGGTACGCAATGCCTGCCGAGTACTGGCTTTAAGACAGTTCTATTTAATTAAAATCTTAAATATTCACGGCTCTGTCTATGTCAAGACGTGCCACAACAGAAACTATAATTTCATCTGATGTTACGGTCTTAGCCTCGACTCGAGGGGGTGACTGCCAGGTTCAAATCATGATAACAAGGTAGCATCACAAGTCACTCAAGTTATAACCCCGAATTCCCTCTCCACTGGGCTTACTCCAGTACTTATGGGCTAACGACATTTGAACGTATACAGCTGTTTCGAGATTGTCAAACTGACAAGTATCAAAGCGTACGCAACAATGCCGAAAGGTATTATGGATAGTGGTCTGTGTGGCGTGCTTAATGCAAAGTCGGAGTGACGTTATGGCGTAGAAACTTCTTGAACGTTAGTCTTCACGTTAGGAGTGGCCATTGTATTGTCGTGGCATCCCCAAGTCTGGGTTTTTATTAAAATTCACTGAATATGTCCCACACTGCCTTTCGGCATTGTCGCGTATGCTTGTACACTTCTTTCGGCCAACCTTTCTCGAAACAGCTGTATGTAGTGAAAGTGTACTTGCGATTGAGACAGTGAAATCTCCGAAAACGTCTGAAGTATCACTGACGCCAGTTTAACTTACACTTTCGTCCACGAAAAAAACTCGAGCATGACCGAAAAGTTGCCGAAAGTTGCCGAATCGCAAAACAAGTTTAGTCAGACTAACTACTCATACAGCCGTTTCACCTTTTCCCAGGTTTACCTCGTCTTATTGAGGTCGGTTGCTACAACGACATTCCATCTAATCGCGCACTTCGGACTTTGTTCGCTTATCTACGAAAAGACATCAATTGGTACAACTTACGAAGCATGGTTACGAAGTGCGCCGAACGAGCTTGGCAACTAGGATTCAGGTAAACACTGGATGTATGATATTCTGTAAGTGAAAACCTGGGCCGATTTGTTCAAATCAGGGTTAGTGGTAACCCTGGGTGAAGTCCTAGTAAAACGTACAGGTTGTCATGGCACTAAACCTGCTTTGAACAACTCAGCCCTGGCTTCAAGTGTAGGACCAAAGACTCTGTCCTCGGCAGAGGCTCCATCAGTGGTGAAACGGAGGAAAAACGGGGAAAAGGGCGGGAAAACGGGGGGGGGGGGCTCCATACAGCTCGAAAGAACGAAAAGAGACCTCTGCGGACGAGAGAGGGAAAAAATATATTTCTTGTTGTCATGTAAAATATTCCTGAAATATTCCTCCCAAAAAAGAGACTTTAAAGTTATAGAGGAGTCTTCGCCTAACGCAAGGACGCTCTCATTCACGAGGATCACTCTTTCCAGGTACTTTGGGATACAGTTCTATGGAGAATGTTGGAGTGACCTGGAAGCACAGGAACGCTACGCCATGCACGGTCAAGTCGATAAAAAACACAAAGAACAGAACTGCATCGAAGGTTGGTGAGGGAATAACTATTGAGCCAGCTGAGATAAGAAAATACATACCATTTGATAGAGTCACTTACCATTTTTGTTCCAGAAAAACGATTAAAATAGAAAGCTAGCAATATTATGATAATAAACCTTAAGGAAAATAGTCCTCGTTTTGTGATCTTACCACTTCACATCAGCCGTTCATGCAGCGGTCGGATGGGTGATGCTGTTATGAGGGGTAATCCAATTGACTGGCGCCCACTCTTACGGTGATTGATTTGAACTGGGGGATTAATACAATAGGCCTTACGCCTTATGACGTAACGCATCACAATTCTTTTGTCGAGTGACTACTGAAACTTTGCATTCTGGTATTTATAGTAGTCAATGAACAAAAGAATTGTGATGCGTTACGTCATAAGGGGTAAGGCCTACTGCTAAAAGACACTTAAGCCAAAGGAATTGCTGTCTTACATGAGTGCAAGGCTGCTAACATCTAGGACTGAAGGCATTCACTTCTACAAGGTACCGGCATGAATGGAAGAGCTGCTTTCGAAAGAGCTTCGGAGTATTGCCTATGCAGCCAGGCCTGGCTTTTAGTCTGGTAAAGTTAATCCATTTTTTTTTCTAACTGATTGATAAGGTATCGGCATGCATTGGGCCAACTTTGTGTACAAGTTTGCACCGTGGAGGGATCTGGGATGCTGGAAGGATAACCCACGTGACAGGGCAGTACCGCGATTGCTTGTGAACCTCCGATCAGAAATCGATTGGTTCAACATCGGCAAAATCAGTAAGTGTGACCAGTTAGACGCACCCTAACGCAGCCGTGTGAAGTTCATAGGCTACAGCTGCCTCCAAATTCCTTTTTTTTCCCGGTGAACCAGGAAAAATGGGGTCTCGTGCTCGAATTTAATCAACGTGGGGCAAATCTTTCTTTCGGAGAGCGTTTTTACTTGAGGGTCGTGAACCCGAACCAAAGGGATTTCTTTGACCAATCAGCGTGGATGCAAACAAGCAAAGGTCCTCAGTAAACGTAATTCGAATTAATTAAACCTGCGAAAGCGTGATTGACCACCTCAACATTAAGCCGTTGGTTTTGCCATTCTGATTGGTTGAAAAAGTGGTCTGAGATTTTTTAACTAATAACCACTTGAGGTGACGCAAACGCAAACCACCCACCCAAACAACTTTTTACACGGGTTCGAACTTAAGGCGGGGGTACAAATGAATTTGAAAAAACCTTTAAGAGGTTTAGAGTAGGGGTAAAAAGAAGAAAATTAGTTTTGAAACGCTAACAGACAGTTGACCCTCACCCAAGAACACCCCAGTTTGGTAGTGTGCATATACTACTAATTTTAAACTTCAAATTATAATTTTAAACTACATTAAATCTTCACTATTTCTTATTTCTCAAAAGTTTTCTTTTGAGAAAAACTACCTCCTCACAAATATACCCAAAATCATCCAAAATTTTCCAAGATACCGCAAAACATCGACTGGTGAAATGAGCAGAGAGTTTTGGCATTGCTTGAAACGCGAACGAGATATTTGCATTAAACCCATTTTAAGCGTTAGAAAAACGGCTTTCATGTTTACCCCCGCCTTAAAGCAAGAAGTCAACACGTCTGACTTCTTTACGACATGGCCTCGACTCCGTCTCCAGTTGTCTAAGCAACTAAAAAAAGTAATCATATTAGGAGGCTTATTAAAAGGCCGGCGCCACTACGATACGGCAGTGAAATTTGGGAAATTCACCAGTTTATTAGTTTTTTTAAAAAAATTAATTTCTCAGTCGATAAGTGCTACCAAGCTGCAAAGGAAGATGGGAAGGCATACTTTGCAGTGCAGTTCTACGGAGAATGCTGGGTAGCCGATGATGATTCAACTTACATGAAGCACGGACCGAGTACTGCTTGCTGGAGTGGAGTGGGGAAAGCAAACACCAACTACGTCTATAAAATAGATTGGTAACATGGTAGGTTGACTTATAACAATGTTCAGTGTGTGCGTGGGACAGTTTCTTTCAAGTTTGAACGTTCATGTAAGAAGTGGTTGTTCCGTTCCTTTTGTTTTTCTCTTGTTTAGGTCAAACGTTTACTGGGATGTGGCACCATGATGGGTTTAGTATGTATTAACTGTAAGATCTGCAATGCGATGAGAAATAAAGCTTAAAGCGGCTAAAACCTAATTAGTTACCGTTTTCTTTCTCTCTGTTAACATTTTTTGCCGCTGATTTCGTCCTATTTGCTAAGAGAAACAGCGAAACATATACGAAATTCTAATCGCACCCACTAGATAACTCAACCGGTTTTGCAAGCACATATTCGCTGCACAGAGATTTATTCGCGTATTGTTTTCCACGCTTGCGTAATTCTACTGTTCGGCTTCTGCGCATGCCGGTTCCGCCTCGCGCTGCTTGCCCGGTTTATAATCCGAGTTCTGATTGATTCGCTGTTATCAATTGTGATAGGTAAGGAGAGAGGAATTTGAGAAGGAAAACTGTTCCAACACAGTATTCTCAGTTCTTTTCTTTGATGTTTTATCACTGGGAACAGTTTTTAAAATATTCATGAGAATACTATCCGCCTTTCTTGTACATACCGTATTTTAAGTACGCGTCTCTTGCTTGTTGGAAGATCTGCTCCATCGGGAGCTTTATAATAAATGCTGTCTGGAGCTTTATTGTCGTTTTTCTCAGTAAGAGAAAGTTCTTAATATTTTTCGAATCTATAGATATCGTTTTCTCTTGAAATAATATTACTTACCAAATACTAATCTGAACAACTCCACAGACTTTGGACGAAACTTAGATATTTGATATTTTCCGTTTTGCTGATTTACAAATTTAAATTTAATGCACAGCTATATGGGATAACTGGACCCTAGCAACGGCTACTTTTTCGAGTCTGCAAAAGCTTTTATGAACATATCCACAGATGAGATTAATATTTCGAAACACTCTTGCAAGTGCGGTTGATGAATTACTTCAACGCAGTGGAACCACATGGGGATGGTATTCAGCGCTTGTACTTAAACTCTCAGGGACGTCTTTCTTGTTAGCCGAAGATCTACCTTCTTGACCGCTTGCAGTCTCTACTTGAGTTTTATTGTCTTTGTCGCTTTTGTCAATCACACTGTCGTTACGGAAGGCAATTGAACTAACTCCAGTGGCTGCACGGAAACTAGTGCCCCAGAAGTTGATCACAGCCTCGCCGATATAACTATGAAAGGTTCGTCCGCACTTCCAGGGAAGAACACTCAAAATCTTATTCCTGAAATCACGATTTGTGCTTGAATAGATGACTGGATTCAACGCCGAGTTACCATAATGCAATAATTTGATAGCTAGTGTAATAATTGGTTCCACATACAATCCTTTGTAATACGTCACTAAAATATTTGTTACGAAGAATGGTGTCCAGCATATGATGAAGGCCCCCATTACCATTGCTAATGTCTTGGCCGCTTTTAGCTCTCGTTTTAAGTAGAACGCTTGCCGTATCGGCTGAATGCGACGCAGTTGTCGTAAGGCAGCGAGAAAAATGCGCGAGTAACTGTACATCATGATTGTTAGCGGCAGAAC
>BLFK01000134.1:3595982-3606894 GCA_014634185.1 Astreopora myriophthalma | reverse complement strand
TGGGTGGGTGGGGGCTTGCTTGAAAATTATTTTTGTTTTATTTTATTTCTTTATTTATTGCCCAAAAGTGGGCTTTTTCTCTAACCTATATTTTGGGTTAGAATATGCATTACTGAGATTCATTAACATTGCATACATCATACATTTTTTAGTAGCCATTGTTAATTCCGATTATCAATTATTCATTATTATAAGTTGAATTTCGAAAAACTGTGAATTTTCAGACTTAACACCACCAAAACAGAAACAACACTTGTTTGGAAAACTACTTATGACATTTATATGTAGATTATAATTCATCCAAATCTTGCAGGCATAGAAGCATATCTCGACTGCATAATGGAATTTATTACAGATGGGGGGTCAGTAGGAATGTTTTGCTATTGGGAGATTGTTTTGTAGTCTACCAACTCCAGAACTTGTAATATGGTTGGTTATGCATAATTGAAGGCAAGGGGCATAAACAGCCCATGTCAAAGGTTAGGCTGTTTTTCAGTTTCACTCAGATTTGCTTAAATTTGTGCATACGTCCTGCAATTTGATAAAAAAACATTAGTTCCTTTTTTCTTTTTCTTTTTCTTTTTCTTTTTCTTTTCACTTGGTTTTGCGTTTTTCTCGAGAAATATGAGGCCAAAATCCCTCACTACAACACAATGGATGCAATGAAGCGGCCCAAAGTCTATATTTACCAAGTATTTTGCCCAGTAAATTTGTGAGTCGCGGCAACACAATCAGATAGCCACACCTTCTGAGGTAGCATAAAGCACGCATATTCCGATGGTTTGATGCTCAGCAAATCAAGAATTCTTTTCCTCTTTTTTCCCTTTTTCCCCCCATTTTTTTCTTTTGGAAATCAAAACTAAAAATAACATTGACTAACTGTTGAAATTATCAGAGAAACGTCATCTTGTGAGAAATATGAATCAGCCGTGGTGGTGCAAGCAAATGGCCTAGTCTTACAGGGATACTGTATCGAATGGTTCAAAGCTCACTGTGGTCGTCAAATTTTCTTTTAAATTTGTTTTTATCTTTCTTTTTCGTTTTTATTCCTTCTTGTCCTCGTTTTTTAAAATCAAAACAACACAACAGAATGCAGTTAAATGTAATTTAATGGAGTTAACAACAAAGAGCAGCTGTGTTCCCTCAAGGGTCTGCGGATTTGTTATGCACACGTGCCAGTGCATTCACCTATGTCAACATTCCTTCGTGTCCAACGGTGTTTTTTTTTTGTTTGTTTTGTTTTTTTTTTAGTTTTAATTTTCATTGCAACAACACAAGAGAATACAAAACTTATGATACAATTACGAACAGTACACTACTTAGACTACTTACAACACCAGCTCTATTTTTCGTGATATTGCCCCAATTACTTACACTATTTAAATTACAATAACTACACGACTTACAGTACACTACTAACAAATACAGTGACGACAAGGGGCAAAGAAAAATAGATAATTACAAAAGCATGTGGTACATTATAGATAAAGTAAGATATGCACCTGACAGGAGATTAGAAATAGCCTAATGGATGGGAGATAAATAGAGATAGGTGTAAAAAATATAATCTAAAATATTAATTAAATCTTCATAAATCCTGCAAGAGGTTTCCATTTCTTTGTGTCTCCACTTTTTATTTCTATTTCATCTCGTAATTTTAGTGTGCATATGAAATGCGTAAGATTTGGATGACCTTCTTTTGTTTTAGCGAGCCATATGTGATATTGTGCTAAGAGTAATTGATAGGAAGCGCAAATTGAGAGATATCTGGCCTCAGCCCCAAAGCAGTAATATTTGTCAAAGCGTAATCTCTAGGAAGTAAATTTAAGTTTTTCAGCCATTCAGTAAGTTTATTCCAGAAGTGAGATGTTTGGCGGCATGTCCAAAAAAGGTGAATTATTGACTCAGAGGAGGTGTGACAAAAACTGCAATTTTCATCGCCCTTTAGACCTATTCTAAATAAGAAGTTATTGGTAGATACACGTCTATGTAGTAATTTAAACTGAAACTCTATCAGCTTAGTGCTCTTCGTGCATTTTTTAGCTAAAAGATACGCAGCAGTCCAATTTATGTTGTCATTTATTGGTAGTTCACAATCCTCTAGCCACTTCTTTCGACTTGACTCTGGGATTAAACTCTTGTTACTAATCAGTTTTTTATATATTAGACAGTGTGGTTGCTTTTTTGGCTTGTGAGATTCTTGTTGTAAGTGGCTCCTTTTCGTGGTTGGTGTTCTGTAAATCTTGAAAATTAGATTCGATCCGAAGAGACTTTACAGCCGATATTAATCCATAGAAGCTGAGAGGGCGAGGGTCTATTCCATACTTACAGCAAAAATCATTTAACGAGAGAAAGTTGTTGCCAGGTCCTAAAAGCTGTTTCACCCGAGTTATTCCCTTAGTGAACCAATTTTGAAAAAAAAAACTGTCTTGTTGGCTATCTTTATTAAGGAGTTATGCCAAAGTTGTTGGTCCAGAAAGTGATCTTTCGATGTTATTTCAGGTTCAAAGTTAACTTCCGCCCAAATTCCTAATAGTTCTTTTAAAAAGGCATCCGAAGTTGTTGTTGTCGATAAGGTGTCTCCAACGTTAAGGTTGTAGGAAAAAAGTTTTGACAGCCATATTTTTTGAGAGTTATATCAAAAAAGATTTTCCATTTTCCCTTGCTGTTATCTAAATATTTTTTAATCTATGTGGTTTTAAGGGATTTATTAAAGGAACTAATATCAATCATTTTTAGGCCACCAGCACTAAAATCGTTGATCATTACCTTCCGTTTTATCTTGTCACCTTTACCATTCCACAGAAAAGTGTAGAGTAAATCATTTATTTCCTTTAAAACTCTGTAGTTTGAGCGAACAGGCGAAAGTAAATAAACTAATTGGGAGATCACTAGTGATTTGATAACAGTGATTTTTCCTAACAATGTGAGTCGGCAGTATTTCCAGCATCTTAGGATTTCTTTAACTTTTTCAAGTTTCTCGTTGTGGTTTAAGGAGGCAGATAGCTCGGGATCTGTTGAAATCCATATACCTAGGGATTTAACTTTGTCTTTTGGCCATTGAAGTTCTTTTCCTGATAACAGAATTTTATCACTTCCAATACTCGCACTGATCCATAGAGCTTCCGTTTTCTTATCATTGAGTCTGAGGCCAGAGGCTTTGCTGAAATCATCAAGCATTGCAAGGGATGAAAGAAGAGATTCACGTGACCCATCTAGTATAAGTGTTGTGTCATCGGCATACTGACTTAACTTAATTTCCACATTATTTACAGAGATTCCCTTGATATTAGTATTCTTCCTAATTGCTGTGGCAAGCACTTCTGCCGATAGGATAAGTAGATAAGGTGAGAGCAGGCAGGCTTGCCTAACACCTCTTTGAATCTCAAAAAAATTACTTGCCCATCCATTATTCAGAATACAGCTTTCAGTATGACAGTATACAGGGTTTTCACCCATTTAATTAACGATGCACCAAATCGTACGATCTTAATGTGTCATGTATGAAGGACCATTCGAGAGAATCAAATGCCTTTTCAAAATCAATAAAAAGTAATAGGCCCGGGATATTCTTTTCTGTGGCGTATTGGATAATACAGTCAATAAGTCTGATATTTTTGCCTATAAATCTGCCCTTCAAAAATCCTGTTTGATCATGGCTGATAAGGTTTGGAAGTACTAATTTAATTCGGTTTGCAATAGATTTTGCTGCAATTTTGTAATCTGTGTTCAAAAGGGTGATAGGTCTCCAATTTTGGATGAAGTATAATTCCATATCTTTTTTTTGGAATACTCCAATTCCAGGAAAAACCGGAAGTTGGATGCAAGTGGGGCTTAATAGCCCTCGCAGCGTGAAAAATGTCGGACAAAACAAACGACAACGGGGTCGTGGGCAAATTTAAACTACTTCAACCGAGCAAATTGTTAGCAAGGAGAAAAAAAATGGTTGCAAATGTTGCGCAGCTGCAAACTGTAATAACCAAAGTGAAAATCAACCCGATTTATCGCTTCATGGGTTTCCATCGGACGCACAACAACTGAAGAAGTGGGAAATTCGTATGAAAAGAGGTGACGCCTTCTTTGCCACGGTAGGAAACAAGTTTTGTTGTTCTGAACACTTCTTGCCGACAGATTTTAAACGGAGTCTGACTGGTCATAGACGAGACTTAAAACCGGGAAGCATACCATCGGTCTTTCCTTGGACAAGAGTGGATGAAGGATCGCTTTCTAGAGCGAAAAGGCTGAAGTTGAGATGTGAGAAATCTGAATGGATAGCAAGAGCCGAGAGTGCTAATGAAAATAAAGACCAGGAAGGAATTGCAGAAGATTTCCAAAACGATTCTGTTGTATTCGGTCCACCAACACTTGACGAGTGGATGGAAGAAATAAAGATGGAAAATGGAAGGTTGCTTCAAGAATTACAAGAATTTAAAGCAAAGGAGAGGATTTCCAAGTTTGGTCTGGAAAGATTTTCAAGTAGTAATGAAGATATAAAATTTTACACTGGATTTCCAGACTATGTAACTTTATTAGAATTCTGGAAATATGTTGAGCCTAATGCCTCAAAATTAACTTATTTCAGTTTTGTACGTGATAATACTGATTCTATTAATTATCAATTCTGGTTCAAAGGGGATTTCCATGCAAAACAATTTTCCATTACTTCCACGGATTGCAAGGACACTCCAGAATCTCTTAACCACATACATTTGCTGCTGTACTTGATAAAAGTACATGTGATTCTTGTTGACTTGTAATACACCTGAATCTGTCCTTTTGCATATAGTTTTCCGCACAAGAGCATCTTCTAGGCTCTCTCTGTTGTTGACAACGATATTCTTAGCTTCAAAAATTCCATGAGGGTCATTCCTGCTAGGATCAGTTATTACACCGTCTGGAGAGGCACCCAAAACACCCTTTTCTTTTTCAATAAAGAAACCACATTGCATTACAGGGACTTGTTTGTGTCCCTGCTGGTGCATCATTTCAATGTAACCATCTATCACTAGTTGTTCATTCTATAGGCCATCTTTCATAGCTGGTGACTCATAGTTGCTGCCATAGTTTAGGACTTCTTTGATTGTTTTAGTCGGGGAAGTCCCTACCTTGTGAGAACATCAAACCCTGTAGCTCTTTGAAGCTGTCACTCTACCAAACCTGTGATTGTACCATTCTTGACAGGCAGACTGTCTTCTTGTTTGATACTCTATGTCTGCAATTTCATCTTCAGTTTTGAAAAGACTTCTTTTAATTCTTTCACAACGCTGGTGAATTTCATGGAGAGACACTGGGTGTTCTTTCACAGGTGATATTATTGGAAAACCATTGTCCTCATTGCGTTGTGTTTCCTCCCTTCCCTTAACTATTTCACTAACTTCTGCTTCACAACTTGAAACTGAAGGCCAAGAGTTAGAAGAGGAACAACTATTCTTCTCTTGAACGACTGTTCCAAACTCTTTGAGTTGCACATGAAGTGCAGAACCGTAGGCAACCTCTCCAACTATTGTGTCAACTAACTTGATATTATCTGCATCTGGGATCGTTTTCAACAATGGGACATCAGGATTTAGTTTTTGTAGATTTTGTTTCAATTTTCCAACAGATCACGTGATTTTGATGGCCTTGGATCGAACAATGTGGGATAGACACCCTTTCGTTTTCTTCCCTTGATATCTAAGGAAAGGCAGGGTTTGAATAGTTTCTGTGTCATGATTGGGTTGTGCTGTACGGTCCTTTTTCCAGATATTCCCCATTTTCTAGGTTTGGAGGTACAACTGCACTTATCAGCAGGTTGAACCCCATCTTTTCTGGATATTTTGTCCAGATTACCGCCATCACGTGGCAGCAAGAACCGCTTTTTCCCACTGGGCATATTTTGTCACATTCGGCAGACAGAATTTTAGGCGTGCCGTTCCTCTGAATTACCATTTTGACTTTATATTTCAGGGATTTCCTGTGCGAAGCCCAGCAAAGCGCTCTGAGATAAACAACGTCCTCGGAATTTGGACTCACACATATTTGGAGGTCGTGAATAAAAGAGAGTAATCTTAGCCCTTTGGAACTTGCAAACTCAGAAACCACGTCAGTTGATTTCCTGGTGTTCTTTCCACAGTTCTGTAGGTGTGCTAATGTATCAAGTGGAACAAATTTGGGAAGGGCAGTGAAATCATCAGCAAATGCTGAATCAGAGGTGGGAAAGTTGTGGAAGTGGTTTGCTGTGGCACTTGCGTTTTCCCCATTTTTCCTGAATTCTTCATTTGGTCTCGCTAAATTTGCTTTAGTGAAGCTCTTATCTGGATCTGGGTCGTATATTTTTAGAGTATTCATTCCCTGCAGGTTCTTGACTCTATTATAAAAGAAAGTAAATTCTATATGAAACTGTTCCACATTAAAATTATAGACAGCTGATAGAAGGATGACACAACGAACACCTACCTTTCAAAAAGTTCCTTTTTATTGCCACTTTGATTAATATGACGACATTTCAACCAATATTTCAGTTGATTAACGGTCAATTTTGGTAGCTCATCTTCACGGAAGCTAGCACCAGGAATGTCCTCGGGAGCAAGATCGACTTGATTGTCCGACATGTTGTTTCAAATTAAACTTTCCCACGAGGGCTCTGAAGCCTCACTTGCATGCAACTTCTGGTTTTTTCTGGAATCAGAGTATTAGTTTTATAATCCCTCGTCTTGTGTCACTGAGAGGCAGCCAGAGTCAAAGGCATAGTTGAGTGCCGAGATTAAATAAGAAGAAATGTCTTTCCAAAAAACCTTGTAGAATTCAGCCGGAAGTCCATCCGTGCCTTAGGGGGCCTTCGCATAGAGTTTGTTCTTCATTGGTCAAGGAAGTGAAGTTCACTTCAGAGAGAAATGTTGACTGGAGGCTGTCGGGTTTATTTGACGTATAAAGGTTTTTGTAAAAAGCCGTACCTTAAGATAAGATATCTTTATCTGTGGTGACAAAGTCAGTGTCATTAATTTTTAATTGACTAATTGTTCCTTGTTTACAGTGCCTTTTTTCGAGATTTAGAAAATCTGCAGAGTTTTTTTTTGCCATCGTTGTACCATTGCGACTTTGACCTAATGATAGCGCCTTTGGTCCTATACTCAAAAATGTTTTCCAGTTCTTTCTTTAAGGTAAAAACTAGAAGTAACCACAGGTTAGAAAGTGCGGGCCTGAATGCACTTGAAGAGCTTTTGTTTAAAAGATGTTGGGAATGGGCAGAAAAGATAGCAATGCATGCCTTGTCTGCAAAGGAAATATTTGAAAGACCACTTTATAGAAAGCGTGACAGAAAATTGGTGTTACTTTCGATTCTCACCAACTGATCTGATAATTAGGCAATCATAGTTTTCAGCTCTTTTCGTCATATCGCCTGCTCCGGAGGGTTTTGTCAAGTTAGCTAATTAAATATTCAAGGAAGAAAATGGCGGTCGGTCGCAAAGGAATGTTTATTTGCTCAAAATTGAGGCAAAATCTTTCAGAGATAGAAGTCAGGACATTTGTGAGGATACAGAGAGTAATTTGGGACCATTTGCTGGCTTTTAACGGTGAAATTATCCAGAAGCAAGCTTTATTTTCGTTTCCGTGCGTTGAATAATTATCGCCCTGTTATGCTGTCTGTTCTGTTTTTTCTTTCGTTCTCTTTCCTAGCCCACCGAGGTCATTTTTTCGTCCAAATCACGTAAGGAAAGTTCGGTAAACATGTTTAGCTCTCAGGCAATAATTCTGGGATTTTTTGACCAAAACGTTGGCTTGTGTTGTTCGTGTTTTTCGGTAGCTATGGGCGACCGTGGCTACTTTGTTGAGTCAAGCAATGATGCGAGGTGAAAAAAAAAATCTTATTAATTCTGGTTTTCTTCCATTTCGCTGAAATCTTAACATGATAAAGCTGGATTGTGAAGGAATAGATTGTACGTTTACTGATGTGTGATAGCTATTAACTCTAAAGTGTTATATCGCTTCGAAGTTAGGGTTTGTGAAGAGATTTTTGCAAAGCGTGGGTTCGGCCCCTTTGGCGTAATTAGAGATTTTTTGTTGACCCTAATGGCAAAAATATCCGTAAAAGGTCATTTCACTGACGATTCAAACGAAGATAAATTTATATATGTTCCGAGCTCAAGTTCTAGTGAAAAAAAAAACAGTTTCATTCGACGAGGGCTGAGTTTTTAATTTGTTTCCCGCGAAAGCTTGAGATCCCATGTGACAAACTGTCGTGATACCGGCAGCAAAAATGTACTTTGATCTTCCATGTGACAGAAGCTGTTGTGATTGACCCATTTTTCGCATTCTGATCGTTCTTTGTTACAGAACAAATTTTCAATTTCCAGTTTCAGCGTCCCTGTTATAAACGTGGCGTGCGCACGTAATAAGCAATCCGTTGGTCACTGTCAAGATTAAGGTTGCGGGCCTCTCTTGGGCCCACAATTATTTCTGCAACAATATTGTATGAGGGATTACTGTTGCTTGAATTGTCTAAATGTTTTTCTAACAAAGAGATTTCATGTTCCAACATTTCTTCGCGTGTCCTTGTTGTCACGTTTTTGTATCCAGCATATTGATTTCTCTCTCACCTTTAATTTGATCATCTCCCAAAATAGAGCTGGGTTCACCAAGGTGTCGTCTTTGTATTGGTTCGCAGTGCTTTCAATTGCTGTTGTAATTTCTTAGACATATCTCATTTTGGATAAAAGGGATGTGTTCAACTTCCAAAAACCTTTGCCTCTGGGGTTCGAGTGTAAAGCTACATTCAGAGTAATCATTGAATGATCCATTTTGAAGCCAGGAAAAATATCTGCATGGGTCACATCACAGAAAGATGATTCACTAACTAGAAAAAAAAATTGAGTCGGCAATGTATAACAGGTTGGTTTTGGCGCCAGGGATATCTCCTGGCCTCCGGGTTGAAAAGTCTCCAAATATCAGTCAAACCAAGATTTTCGAGAAATCTTGAATCACTTTTAAGGCATTCTTGAGTGTTCTAGCAAGGCCGCCCCTCTTGTCTTTTTCTACGTCAAGAACTAAGTTAAAGTCCCCACCAATTATAATTTCCTCACATTTAGAGTTCGATAAATGATCGAAAAAAACCTTAAAGAGGTTTGGATCGTCTTCATTCGGAGCATAGATGTTAGCCACCAGCAGACGCTTGCTATCAGCAACGATATCACATATTAAAAAGCGTCCATTCGGAACTGAGAAAATCTTGTGGATCTGAAGATCCAAAAGTATTGTTGAAAAGAATACCAACCCCTGCTTTGTTGCTGCTACAGCAGCTGAAGAGCGCCTTGTAACCCCCTCACAATTCCATGTATCAGTAGTATCTTGAGAACAATGGACCTCTTGCAGCATATATATAGATTGCTTTTTTGCTCTCAGACAGATAAACACCTCTTTTCTTTGGCATTGTTTCCCAATCCCCTGTCATAGGGAAACTATTTTCAGATCTGTTGTATTGTGAGTAATGAAAGAGGCTGAGTTGACTGTTTTGCATTTTCACAATAAAAGATATCTAAATGACCACATGCCTTTACGCTATTGTTAATTAGATAGGTTTCTATGCCCTGGAGACAGTAAAACGAAAACCCACACAAAATGAATAAAATTACGAAAGGACTTATGGTGGAGAAATTAGGCACCTTGATTGCTTGCTACAGTAGAACAAGAGAAAAAGCCTGCAGCCCTACTAGACCGTTTAAGCTGCCAACCGCCTCTAGTTTGCCGATCGGCCACAATTTACCTCAAATGTACAGTTTATCCGATTGAGATTGGCTGAAAGAGGCAGCAACTCCATTTCTCCTAGCATCCTTAAAAGCTCCCATCTGTACTTTGCGGCAGGTAATGATTTCCCGGGGAAGGTCTCGGAACATTTGAAAGCTAGTGCCTTTAAGCCGGTGACCCAGTAGAAAGATCTGTTGACAGTCTTTATATCTAAGGAAACGGACCAGAATAGGATGTGGATTTCCATCCTTGCTT
Organism: Astreopora myriophthalma; assembly: GCA_014634185.1. Taxonomy (NCBI): domain Eukaryota; kingdom Metazoa; phylum Cnidaria; class Anthozoa; order Scleractinia; family Acroporidae; genus Astreopora; species Astreopora myriophthalma. The sequence goes on along the minus strand of BLFK01000134.1, from coordinate 3,596,919 downwards.
TTTCCAATGCGATGTTCTCACTGAATCTCTACGTTCCTTGCTTCCCTGTAACCGAGATCCCATTCCAAAAAAAATTCTGAGAACTTCTTCGGTGTCTTCCCCAGAGCGGCCGCCTATTTCTGTCGATTCTTCTATGTTCGTGAATTTAATATTCTCCTGGCGAGAGTAGGCTTCTAAGTAGAGATTCTTAGTGTGGATCTCATCTAACAAATCCTCATTTTTCTGACATTTTATCATCAGCTCTGCTAATTGAGTTTCATAGAGTCGATGCGCCTTCTCCACAGCTTCTGTCTTTTGCTTGAGTTGTTGACCAGTGAAGTTGATCCCTTCTTTTAGATTGTCAATATCTTTCTTCGCTGTTGTTTGGAAATCTTCTACCCTTTGGGTTCGTTTCTCTAAGTTCATGAGATTGGCTTCAATTTTCTTCACGGCGGATTCTATTGAGTCAAGCTTTTCCAGTTTTGCTAGGATTTCTTGCAGAGTTGCACCAACATCTTGTGTCATACTGAGAGCAGTCATTATTTCGTCTTCGTGATGCGTTGGCGAGGAGTGTGGCTTGGTTTTTTTAGTTTCCAGCAAAAGAGTTGATTCGTCAGAAGAGGCTGAAGATCTGGGTTTTCTTTTGCTCAAAAATTGACCAAAATAATCTGCCATTTGCCAAAAACAGAGCAGAAAGATGGGCAGGCGGCAGCAATGCACGTCTTTATGCCGCCATTACTCGACGGTGTTTTGTGAGGCGCATGCGGCAGGGGTCTGCGCTCCCTTGCATTTAGCGATGTTTGTTCATGCACACGTGCCAGTGCATGCGTGGAGCCAGCATTGGTAAGCCTGTGCAGTCAGCGGTCTTCTATTGTCCACATGCGCGTGGATCCCTCGTGTTTGTTGTAGTGCCATTCTACGTTTGAGCACAGTTTCTGGATTGTTCCCCCCCCCCCCC
>BLFK01000134.1:3573725-3594127 GCA_014634185.1 Astreopora myriophthalma | reverse complement strand
AAAGCCCCCCCCCCCCCCCAAAAAAAAAAATTTACTCTTCAATTAATCATGGTCATTGTGTCTCTCTTCAAACGCACAGTTTGCATTTTAGCTGCTTAGTTACTTGCCACCACATTAGGACATTGATTGGTTACCATTTTCCCACTGATGTTATAACACTGATGTTGAATTTTCCTTTGCTTTCTTGGTGTTTCTTTCTTCTTCAAAAGGCTCCTTCTGCATCAGCACAAATAGGAAGGTTAGGTTAACTCTAGGTTTGATTTTACTTGCTCTATTTAAAAATTATGATCAAAATGTAAGAGAATGATTGTATGATAACTTGCTGTTGATTTCATCTGTTAAAAGTACCAGAATGAAAATCTCCTAATAATTATAACATAATTAATTTTTCCTTTAAGGAGGCTCAAAATATTTTTTTTAGCACAGGCAGACTGGGTTCTCATTTCTTGTTTGGTAGGTTTAAAATCCCTCACAGAAAATAACAATAATAATAGTAGTAGTAATAATAATAATGGCAACTGCAACATGCTTTCATTATGTTCTGTCACTTTCTTGAAAAAAAAATTGCATTACCTTTGCCATTGAAGTTTGGAATTGTAAGGAATTGATGTCTAAATGTGTCTAAGGGTAATATTTGGAGCTTGTCACCAGATTTTCACTCTGAAAAATGTAAAAAAGACTATCGTGGACTGATTCTATGACTTAATTGTTGTGCACATGCTTAGGATTAGCTGGGTAGTTTTGGCGCAACTCTTCCAAATGCACAAGGGAGGACAGTGTGATTTTAAGTGGAGAAGGCTTAAAAAACAAAGAAACTCCAGCCATAACAGCAATGTTAAAACCTGCAACTCTTTAAGTCGCTTTTCTTCTTCAACTAAACTTTAACAAGGGGCTAAGGGTAGCTTTTCCCCTTGTTGGAAAATCGTGACCCGAAAAAAAAGAAAAGATTCAAACACGGATTTATAACGCTATAGTAAAGAGAAGAAAACACCATGCAACAGATCTGCTAAGGGGCATTAACTTGCCAAAATGAGACCCTTTTTCATGAGAGGTTTGATGCACATGATGCCTTGAAGATGCCAGAGCTCTTTCTGATATTCTCTTTGATTCACAATTGAATTTAAGAAATGTGGCTAAATGTAATTTAAGCAAAGTTGGGCTCGAGCCAATGCGGTCAGGTTCATGGCAGTATGTGATCTGTCTGGTGGTCCATAGGTCTTGGCAGGGCAGGTTCATCATGCATAATATATTTAGCTTGCAATTTAGCTGATCGTTGTGGATCATTTGCGGTGCACTGAATCATTGCGGATTCTTGCCCCACCACTCCCACCCCCATTTTTGCTAGGGGACTCCTGGTAAGTATTGGGTTAGGTAAGTATTGTCTGTTCCACTGAACTTGTTCAGTGTGATGGTGCCCAGTGGGGCTGCTTGCCGGGGTGGTTCCCGTTCGCAGGGTTGCCATGGATACCTCTCGGCATGCCTCAATCGTGCAAGGCCCCCCACTGATTTTCCAGGCACCAGTTCCCCAAGCTCATCTATTGGCGATGAGTTTAAACAAAGAATCATGCAGAATGTTGATGAAAGCTGGCTAGCTACCACAATTTGGAAAATATTTTCTTGAATGCTGGCAAAGTGCTGGCAACCAAGGTGCCCACAGTGTCGAAATTAACCAGGTCACCAAGAGGGATAAACAAAGAAATACAGATGATTCTATACAACAATGGACTAAGAGCAGTCCCTGGCCGTGCAAAATCTGGTTGCCATTTTTCCACCCGCCTGTTTTTCTTTTCGGATCGCACTTGAAGGGCTAAACCTGCAAAAGAGGAACTGAACTGAAGAAATGATCCTCACACTTTCTGGACAATTTAAGCAATTGTCTCTTATGTGCACTTGAAAAATTCAAGTGACTCCAACAGGATTCAAACCCACGACCTCTGCGATGCCGGCTTCATAGCTCAGTTGGTAAGAGCACTGCACCGGCATCGCAGAGGTCGTTGGTTCGAATCCCGTTGGAGTCACTTGAATTTTTCAAGTGCACATAAGAGACAATTGCTTAAATTGTCCAGAAAGTGTGAGGATGATTTCTTCAGTTCATGTCTAACCCGCACTTCATAATAATTTCTTTCAAAAGAGGAACTGCTTGTGGTCTAACTACAACAAGAAAAATAAAACACAGAAATGACTCCACAACTCCGAAATCAAAGAAAAAATACCGGTATGTTGAATACATAGATAGATCTCAAAGCTCGTTTACTGGAAATGCAAATGACAAGCTTTACCTCTGATTTCGCCTACTTTTCTTGTAATCCTTACGTAGATGGAACATTAATGATGAAAAATTAAAATCTCTTATTTACAACAGATATGCACAAACTGGTGCAAGCCAACACTTCTTGGCCTCCTCTGCCTGTTGTTCCACACATGTGCAGACTTAAGAGTGCCCCTGAATTGTTCTTGATTTTGCAACCTCACTTGTTAATATTTCTGCCTCTGACTGGTAAATTTCTCTAATTTTTGGCTTGATAACTTTAAACTCATCGACAAGGTGAGCTTGGGTGCTGGTGCCTAAAAGGTGGAAGGGCCTAGAGTGCAACTGGCAGCATTGCACTGAAGGTAACCATGGCAACCATGCAAGCGCTAACCACCAGGCACCGTCACACTGAAATGAGTTCAGTGGAATACTTACCGAACCTCATACTTACCAAGGGAGGGATGGGAGCAGGAACAAACAGCTATTGCAAGAAATGACTGCAAAGATCAAGAAAGCAAGCAAGCAGAGCTAATATATGCGATCACATGTACATGCCCCTGGGGACTAGCGGCCGCCCCACATAAGCATATGAGCCTGAGGAATGACTGCTGGCCAGCAAGCCCTGTCTTGAGATTAACTTTGCCTAAATAAAGTAATTTGGCCACATTAAATTAATTAAAAAACGTGTATGTTTAAAGTTTAAAAAAATTCTCTGGTGAGAAAATAAAATTAGGAAAAAAACTAACAGAAACAACTGATATTTCTGTTAAAGTAGCCAACACATTTTGTTAAATTTTTAAATAATTTTATTCTAAAGATAATTTCTGACATTATGTGGTAAGGTTGTATGGGAATATATTTTACTGTCACAGATTTTCACAAAAAGACTATCTTAATTTTAGGGCTCAAGGAAAATTAATGCCTTACGTCAATGCCATAGTAATAGTTTGCCAAGAAACTGTGATGTGATGAATCTATGGTGGGTGCTTAATACCCTGGCCAAATTTTGTCTCAAAATGATTATGCCCAAACCTTATCTAAGAAAATAATTTGTTTGTCTGTATGGAAATATGAGAAACTATCTTGAGCCTCCTTAAGATAACCTGGTTATAGGGTTCAATACTGGGGGTTGACTCATACACAGGATTGACTTATATGCTGGTAAATGTGGTATCTGAACCTAACCGACCAGTAGCTCAGTTGGTACCAGTAGAGCACCGGACTGCTGTGGACAAGGTTGCTGGTTCAAACCTTGGCCAGAACAACACTCAAGATCTTTCAATAACTAAGGAGAGAGTGAAAGTGAAGAATGATCATCGCAGTAAATTTTCCAATTTAAGCAATTGGAAGGAGAAGCCTGAAAAAATCAGGCCTTCAACGGGATTCGAACCCGTGACCTCCGCGATACCGGTGCGATGCTCTACCAATTGAGCTATGAAGCCACACATTGGGAGCGAGGTCAATTTAGTGAGTTCATATCTCCCGTGAGGAGTGAAATGATGTGAAGTGCATATGAAATAATTCATATATGAACTGCGGTTCCTTCCAATTGCTTAAATTGGAAAGTTTACTGCGATGATCATTCTTCACTTTCATCTACAACCGCAGTTCATATATGAATTATTTCATATGTACTTCACATTAAGGAGAGAGTGCTGCGTTTGTAATGATTTCTGCAAATGCTTAGACTTTCTTGTCTTCTCGGATAAGGACAATAAACTGTAGGTCCTGTCACCTAACCCTAATGTATGATTTGTGAAAGGGTACCCCTGCTCTGTTGTGTGGTCTCGACCACCTTGGTGATGAAAAGCTGATTAAACAAATTCAAGTTTAATGTCTTAATTCCCACAAGTCTTCTGCAGCTCTTTGTAAGAGCATCTGAACTAGTAATCAAAAGGGCAATAGGCATAGAAAAACATCATTCTACACTAAATTTGTATATTCAGCCTCTCTCTTGACATATTGTTATCAATATGTTAATTGTATGTGGGCTACTTGACTTGACTACCAATTGACTCTCTACTTACGACCCATGTATGAGTCGAGGGGGTGTTTTGTAGGGTTGTAGTTAGAATTTTGAATAGATGGAAGAATATTATCAAAAGGTGGAATTAATTTAACTGAAAGAGTCAAATTGCTTGCCTTGCATTCGCTCTCCTCACAAAGCCCACCATCATCTAGAAATAATAATTTTTAAGGAATAGCTGATGATTTTACCCAGCTGCCAACTTTTATCTACATCCCTGTTTTTGGGTCTGATTTTAAAGTCATAAAAGGTTGATTTATACATTGGGTAAATATTGTGTACGTTGAAACTGCAAATTCTCTAATATCAACATCTAACAAAGTAATAATATTAATGTTTTTAATTCAGCTGGGAAAGAAGAACAGATTGCAGGCTGGAAAAGGAATTGCAGCTGGGTGACAGTGGACATGATAGGTTGGATTTGTAGGAGACAAGAAGGCAGATACAAGTAACTGGAGGAACCATGAATTATTCAACATGCAGGAAGTTGGAGGCTATATATATATATTTTTTTAAATTTAGTTTTTCCTCACCCTCACCAGTCTCAAGGGCTGATTTAATTATGTCACATTCACACTACTTAAAGGGGTTCTGTCATGAGGTGTCTGGTTTATTGGCCTGAAACTGGGCTAAAATAACTACTTCTGGCATACATAACTTATTCATGATACTTTATGACCCAGCCCGGGAGGTCTTTGAATGTGGGGTACAGCTGGCCCGGGGTTTTCCTCCTAGGAGCAAGTGGACGTACAGGGAGGTTTTTCACCCAGCTGTTGTTCCACAACCCCCATTCACTTCATTTTTGCTCAGGATCATTCATTTTTAGTTTATTATTATTATTTTGAAAAGAATTGGTTTTCATGCCAGCTATTTAACCAGCTACAAAAGTACTTTGGTAATCAGTTATCATTTCAGAATCCTTTCAAATGGGTTAGGACTAGACTGTGGAATTCATAACTAACTTGATAAAGCAAAAACATCTGAGTGAATGGAGTCCTGAGATTGACTGTGGTTTGTTACACACTTGCATTTGTAATTGACTAAGTTTTTATGGGCCTCTCAGTTCAAATGTTTAAAAAAATATGGAATCATTTACATGGGTTTCAAAAACTAGAGAGAAGGTGGGTTGAAACTCGTTATGTCCTTTTGTGGGTGAAATTGCTTTCAATTGTCTTTTGTTGCTGGTTATATATTTTAGTATAACTTTCAGGGATGAATATAAGAATTCAGTGTTATAGTAACTGCGCTACCCGGTTAATATAACATTTTGGAGGCACGGCTGCTAAGCTAAGGAAGCACTTTTCATGCCTTTTATCATGTTTTAGGACGTTGTTTTGCACTTTCTTAACATTCACCGCTGAAAATTATACTAAAACAGTTATTTGCCTCAAGCTCATTGAATATTGCTGAATATTTACCTTGACTACGTCTCAGTAAATATTCACCAATATTCACTTTGCCTTTGGCAAATAATTGTTGAATTATTGATTGGCAACACAGACTTGTCAACCATCCCAGGGTGATGAACATCATGGCTTTTTACAGGGTATATAAAATACTCTTTGTGAAGACTTTAAGAATTACACGGCCTTTCATGGAGACAATTCTAATCTTTTTCAAGGACTTTGTACACTACACTTGCTAAAAGTATCAAAGTATTGTAAGGTCTTTTTAAAATTAGCGCAGCAAAAATTAGTTTCTCATATGCCAACTTGGAATTTCAAAGTTTTACAAGCTCAAGTAGCACTTTTTAAGAATCGCCAAGGCTTCATTGGGTCAAAAAATTCTGCTGGTTTTTTGCTTGAAATTTAGAACAAAATTTGAAGATTTACTGTATTTCAGTACTGTAAATCTCCAAATTTTACTTTAATTTTCAGCCATTTATTTTCATTTTGTTATTGCACCATTTTGCAAGTACCCAATCAACCAAGTATGTATTTTATCATAATTCTATAATTTTGAGATTATTCAAGGTCACAGCTGGGTTTGGTTGGCAAGTGTTTTGTGCCTTTTATTGTGAGTGTGCCGCCGTTGAGTGTTCATTGATTGGTTGGTGTACATCGGCCTTTCAAATTATTTTCATCTTAGCAGTTACCATCATTCAGAACTGTTTATCCATGAATGTGAGACCTTGAATTTAGTTCAACCATTGCTTAAGAAATAGAAAACATTTTCCGTGTTTCGAGTGTTTCCACAGCTTTTTCGAGTTCTCCCAAACTTTCACGAGTGTTTCTATAACTCGATGGAAACACGAAGAAAATGTTTTCTATTTCTTTTAGAATAATAGCCCAAGGAAAATAACGAAAAACGAAGAAAACTTGATGGTTTTATTTATCAGCAAAACGTAGATTCTCTACACCACGCAATTTACGCGTCAGCACACATGTCAGCAAACACGGGAATGCCGTGACTCTTGCCCGTGACTACGTCAGCTTCTTTGTGTTTCCATCGAGTTATGGCAACACGATTATTAACCAATCGGCACACGTATTTTCCTTGAGCTATTTTCTAATTTAGTTTTCAAAATTGCACAAAAAGGGAAATAATTATTTCTACTTGTTTGGTCATTTAAGGTTCAAACCAAAATATTTTCTAAGACAACAAAAATTCTTCAAAACTCAGTCATAGCCTTTTATTGATTGACACATCAACAATTTAGCAAAAATGTATTCCCGTAATAGAACTAGTTAAGCTAGTGTTTAAAACAGTGATGGAAATTACTTGGAAAAGGTTTACGAGACCTTTTCAAAATTTAAACCAAAGGATTTTTTAAGTACAGCTAGTGTTTAATTGAAAACTTAATTTGTTTGGAGGCTTACAGGCTGATATATTTTTGGAATTTACTTAACTTTTCACACTTCTTATCCTTTTACATTTCTCACTTTTTCACACCACTATCAGTATTAAAACAACACAGGATGAACTGGATATTTTCTAATAATAGTAGTTTGTAAAAATAAAATTACCTTGCCTGGGATATCATTTTCCATCACTGTTTTAAACTGTAGGGGCTTATCACAGTAGAATAGTCAACTTGATCATTATTAGATAATTAGCTGGTCTAAGTTCAGTTATGTGTGCTTTCAAATCAAAGGAAGCAGGCTAAGAATGTTTTCCTTGCCCAACAAATTAGATGAAATTATTAATTTTATTTTTGCTATTTTGAACTAGTGAAAACAAATTTCTAGGATGAAAATCAGAGGTCATAGGTCATACAGACTGATTACATTCCTTGCTCAGAATTTTTACTTTAAAAGGGGCCAATTAAGCTATAGGGTTTTAACAAGTGAAATTTCAGTTGCTGCTTCCTTTGCTTTATAATACACAGGTTCATTGCGATTATCTTAAAATATTATTTACTCTTAAGACATGATTCATGGTTGCTCTAGGTACAGTCTTCCTGCAAGTATGGAATAGCACCTTATTTTGTTCACTTGGGATTAGGCTCTACTGGGGGTTCTTTTGTTTTCTGCCTTTCGTTTCTGTTTTTTTTTTTTACATCATCATTTTAGAGGTCAGTGAGAAGACAAAAACTTTACTTTGAGTCAGGATAAATTGACATCTGGTTTAAAACTCAGGCAAATATGAAATTCTAATATTAGAAGAAAGGCAAAACTAGTGAAGGTTAAAAGATGTCACCAAAAAGTGCAATCAGAATGACAGGGATATGATAAGAGGAAACAAAGGTTAGGGTACGAAGTCGCGTGCCATTGGACAGGGCAGAAGGGTGGAAAGGGCAGCAGTAAGGGCAGGCTGCTTTGTCATCTCACATCAGGGGTTTACCTGGTTAGAAATTTTATTTCGGTATGGGAAGTTTGAGAAGGTAGTTAATCTGAAGCAACCATGATCATGTAAATTAGTAGACAGATCGTATCCTTCAGCCACTTTATTTAGTGCAAGAAACTATGACTCACGGGAAAAGACTTGAAGATCCCTTCAGAGTTTTTTATTTTATTTTTTATTGGTGACTAGCACTTAGGCAAGGGTTACTATTTACTCATTTCAAAATTAAGCTCTGATCAGGAGAATAGGTTAGGATTTTATGAAAGCAAACAAAGCTGTGTGGCTGAAGGATGATGTTCTGGTAGAATTTACCAATGCACTAATCTAAATGTTTATTATTATCTATAATAGGTGAGATTAGCTGGCGGCACACTCACAGTCTAGCCAATCATCTTCCTGCCACTGGGTTGTGGAAGCTCTGGCTCTGAGAAGGTCTGTGTTTCTGGCGTCCTCGGCAATATTCCAATGGAGAAATCCTGGTGGGTTTTGTCTGATCAACTGATTTCTGAGGAGTAATGTGGGCACTGAGAGATTCCCTGTTGATTCACAAGTGGACATGACAACATGGAGGCAGGTGAGAGTTTGTTTCTTTTGTTCTCTGGGTTGAATTTGGCTTTGTCAGGATACCACATCACCAAATTATAAAGAGGGAGGGAGCTGTTTTGGTCCGAGTGCTTGTTAACTTCCACTGTTAAAGATAGGTGTTTGATGGTCAGGGTCTTGGTCATGCCAGCTCTGATGGATGGTGATAGGGGGGACTTAGGGGGGCTGGGGAACCTGACCGCCCCTCTCTGTTTCTTGAGGTTCAGCAACCCAGATGATCTGAAAGTCTTGGTGACTGTGTTCTTTGCTGTATAGCCTTGTGGTCTGCGAGCAGGGTGGGGAACTCCCCACTTTTCGGTAGAGCATGCTTGCAGTCTACTTGCTGTGTTGCTGCTGATTTAGGTTTCCTTTTTCATTAGGCATTTTCTGCATTTGCAAAATCCTTGCCTTCCAAATTCTTATGTTCAGCCAAACTAGGATTAACTTTTGACCAAAAATCTAAATTAATTAATTAATTAATTAAAATAGTTGATAAATAACAATAGGCTTCAGACCCAACTTTCAGCCAAAAATATATAGGTACAGTAATTATATTTCATGAAAAAAAGACTTCGATATATCAATTTGCAAATAAAAAATATCAATAAATCAATGAAAATAATATAATTATAGCATACTTTTTGGCACCGTTTAGGCCATTTCCTTTAAATGTAATATAGATATTACATGGCCGCGCAGATACGAAATTTCTCTTGGAGTGTTGAAAAATATGTCATAAGGGAGCACAGCAAACAAGTGAAATATTTTTCAACATGAGAACAGGAATTTCATATCTCAAAGTGGTCATGTAATGTTCTGTTTATAATATAAACACCAATGAAATACCAAACCATTTCTCTTTAATAATTTTTTTGTAGAAAAGGCGTAATTTGTTATGTAGCCATAGCAACGGTGAAAATTTTCACATGTGAAGATATATATCTTATTAACCAAGCGCGAGGGCCGTACTGGGAGAATATCGGCCCGAGGTCTTGATAGTACGGACCGAGCGCAGCGAGGTCCGTACAAAAAAGACCGATGGCCGATATTCTCCCAGTACGGTCCCGAGCAAGCTTGGTTAATAAGAGATTTATTATACGGCAGAAGAAAGCTTTGAAGGTTTTTTTCACAAATTCCATGTAACATTATCCGGAAAATGTACACGATAAAAAGGACCCGATTCTGATAGCTTAGCATGTGTAGATTTTACGGCAGATGAAACATGCTTTCAGTTTTGTCTTTAAGAACAAACAAAATAACGTAACGCGCAAGTTCATGTTGTTTTGAAGTGTAAGCCATTTTCGAAAGATTTCGTCCTCGTCCGCCATCTTAATTTCGAGTTCAAAGGGACACAAGTGCGGGATCATTCGGGACAATGCCCGGTCCAATACTTAGAGAATATTGGACCGGCAATAGAGCATTTTGATTGGTTGATTTTAGTTATTGGCCCTCTGACTGCCTGAGTCGTGTAATAAAACATGTTATTTTCACGCATGAAGATAAATTTTTGCGAAAGCTCACTTGGTATTTCATTAGTGTTTATATAATAAAGACCATTACCAATTTTTCATGATGGTATCATTTTATTGCAACCACTGTACTCATTTTGGTTTCTTAGGCAAATTACGATGATTCATATTTACACGCCATGGGAAGACAGCTCTTAAATAAGGAACAGAAATTGAAATAATAATCTTACTTTAAAAATTACATGATTTACGATGGGGTAGTTGTTGTAAAGTGATACCATATTTAAAATGTTCAATTTTCCAACCAAATTTCACCGACAGGATAAAGCATAGTGTAAATAAAGGATGACACTTTCATTAAAGGAAATATTCTCAATAATTTACTTCAGATTACAGGAACTGATGCACACATTTAAAGGACTGCACTTTGTCAGTGTCAGTTCTTCAATTGTGTGCTTGGGCTTCTTGTGATCAACTAATGATAAGCAAGATGGATTTGCCCTGTGGCATCACGTGACTACAGTACAAAATTTCCATATCCTTGCTTATTTTGGCTCCTCCTCGTGCCCAGATTTCGCACGGCCATTTTTTCGCCCACCCTTTTTTTATTTTGGACTAAAGCGACTAAATTTTTAATGCGAAATATTTGCCCAGGCTGGGTTGCTAAATTAGTTTATAAAGCGCCATGGCTGCGAATGTACTGTTGCCTAGTGACGTTACAGTTCAAATTCCAACCGCTAAAAGGCACTGCACCTTCTGTTACGCAAGTTTCTTTTTCTGGCATACGAAATTAACACATTCCCTCAGGATTAGTTTGCGCAAGAATAAACCTAGATAACTAATACGATTCTTGAACAAATTTGCTAATTTTCAATCTGAAGAAATAAAAATACGTACCTGCCTGGAAAGACTAAATATATTGTAATCAGAAATTTATTTGTGCCCAGCGCGTGCACTAATTTTGCATGCACACAAATTTACTACGCTGTTGTAGGTTTGCGTGCGTGCAAATTAGAACGGTGTTGTGTGCAAGTAATATATTTACAAGCTTACATCTAATCTTAAGCCGAATAAAAAATCAAAAATCTAAGAAAATAGATAAAGAAAATAGACTTTTAGTGAACGAACGATAGCTCAAGGCCATTTCAACTCTCCAATTGTTTTTCATTACCTAAAATTAGCATAATGCTGCACGCGTTTCTTGCAACTTCACTCTGAATAACAATTAGGTTTCAAAATTCCTAAAACCACAAGTAGCTTGTGTCAGTTTGCCGCGATTTTCCTGCTATTTATTATCTTTAAGCTAAATAAATCACCAAAAGGTTAACTAATAAAAAGAAGGGCCCCCAAAATTGGCAAACAACACTAGATTTCCGCAATGTTTTTATGCAAGGATTTTGCAAATAATATTCAGTGGACGGCAAATTTAGCTTACGGCAGCCCCACGGGAAGAACCTTTCTGCTCGAGACTTTATGTGCTCTTTGGTTTGCTGTATCTCCGGGGGCCGGGGTATTGGTAGACGGCAGCGGACCCAGTCCCGTCCTCCTCCTCCGATGATGAAATGGCGACCTTACTCTCGACCAGCAACACCTTTCTTTATCCGAGACAGTGGGAGTTTCAAACTCTAGCATATAGTTTTCGGGGGACATATTATTCTCAATTCGCTTTTTGAAACAAGCACTTCAAATATATTTCGACCCAATTGGAACTTGAGTTTTCGTAAATGTGGTATCCCGGCAAAGTCGGATTGGACTGCAGAGAACAGGGAAACAAACTCTCACATGCCTCCATGTTGTCACGCCCACTTGTGGATCAACAGGGGATCTCTCAGTGTCCACAGCACCCCTCAGAAATTGGGAGATCAGATGGAACTTACCAGCATTTCAAAGTTGGAATATTTAATGAGGACAAAAGAACACAGAACAACTCAGAACACCAGAGTGGAAGCAACCCAAATGCAGGGAGGTGGTTGGCTAGACTTTTTTTTTTTAACTTAAACTTTATTTCATTTTTCTCCAAATAAACATGTTTCTCATTCAATCTTTGTGTTAATTGTCTCTTTTCGAAATGAACCAAGTAAAATAAAGATTTGAAATTAGAATTATCAACACAGTTAATGGAGCAATTTAAGCAGTTGCAGAGAAGCCTGAAAAACGGGACTCAAACCCATGACCATGCAATTGTGCTGCACAATGCTATACCAATTTGCCGGTAACAAAACGAGTAGAGGCCTGTGTCCGAAATGCGACCGCAAAGCATGCGTGGATTGTTTGGCTGGACAGAACGGCAACAACACGGCCGAATAACGGCCACGTAACAACCAAATATAGCCGTTCTGTCGAGCCAAACAATCCATGCATGCTTTGCGGTCGCATTTCGGACACAGGCCTCCACTCGTTTCATTACCGGCGAATTGAGCTATTAAGCCATCTGGGAGCTGGTCACTTGCGAATTCGTCATTTGCCCCGTAATTAGCCTGCGTGGCAAGAGCTCCCGTACACGCGTTGATTTCCGTATTCTGGCCGCGGGAAAATTGAGGCGAGAAAATAGGTGGACGGGTGGGAGTGGGGAGAGAGGGAACTTACTCCTCTCCCCACTCCTACCTGTCCATCTGTTTTCTCGCCCCAACCTTCCCGCGGCCAGAGTACGGAAATCTTCGCTCGTACGGGAACGCGAGCTACACAGGCTAATAGGTGAATATGTGATAGAAAATATATGAAAATTAATTATTCTCTATATGTGAGTGAATATTTGGCTGTTACTAACCGAGCGTGAGGGCTGTACTGGGGAATATTGGCCCGAGGTCGTGACAGTACAGCAGATGAACGACCGACGGGCAATATTCTCCAGTACGGCTCGAGCAAGCTCGGTTAGTAAGTGTATTATATGGCAATCGGGTTCTGCTCTTTTGTTTTGTGTTAAAGCGCACTTCCTGTCACTGCATTCAAAAGGCTTCCACTGTAACGTGTTTTTTTTTTTATGACGTGAGCATCTCAAAAAGAACAAGCTATCACGAGTTTGCGAAGAATGGAGCATTTACAGGTTTTCTTTCTGCACTTGTAGTTGCAAATTTTAGTTTGCCGGTTTTCGAAAACAAAAATACAAACTATGACCGTTTCTATGGAAATGGCCGCATCGCAAAATCCGATCACAAAAGAACCAATCAGAATGCTCAGATTTACCTCAAGACTACCTTGCCATATAATAATCAACAATTATTCACTGAAGTGGAGGTAAATAGTGGTGGCTATTTACCAATCTGCAAAGCAGCAAGGTAAATATCCACCACTTTCAGACACCATTCACTATTCACTTGTGTGGTATATACTAAATGAAAATTATTCTCTATCATGCATTCACCTATTACAGGAAAAAACACAAACTCGCAAGTGCCAGCTCCCAGATGGCTTGATAGCTCAATTGGTAGAGCATTGTGCAGCACAATTGCATGATCATAGGTTCGAGTCCCGTTAGAGCTAGGACTTGTGTCAGGCTTCTTTGCAACTGCTTAAGTTGCTCCATTATTAACTGCGTTGATTATTCTAACTTCAAATCTAATGTCCTAATTTAACCCTTTTGCATAACCCAACCATTCTGGAAACTGGGCAAATATGGTATAAAAATTAATATGTTCCATATTAACATTTCTGGATTGGCAGCTTGAAGCTTCAGGTAAAACACTTCACTTTAAATTTGAATGTACTGAACAGAAAACACCTTATCTAACTGTCAACCAGTTGTTTTCTTGATACATACAGTGTACACCACATTTGCTGTATTTCCAAGATGGCAGACCATGACTAAAACACTGAAAGGCTACACATCAGTGTATGAGGGATCAAAACAGACCAAGAAGTGTTGTTATAAGCTTATGTTGCTGAAGAATCTTTTTGCTTACGGTGGCTCAAACCAGTTTCAACAGAGACTTTCTTACTAGAAGGATTGACACTTCAACACTGTATCATGTACTACCAATGTTATGGCAACATGTGAAAGTCATTATTGTGATGTAATAGGTTACTGTGGCATTGTGAGGATCTATCTGCTCCACAGAATGTTTTAAACCTTGAAGAGAGTTACTTCACAGCAATAAAAAAATTGAGAGTCACCGAGTTTGTTTTTATGTAGCAGTTGATGGCCAAAATCACTCGCTTGTTCTGTTGCTAGCTTGATTCCTGTAAACTTTTCTTCAGCTGTCTGCCGACCAGCAAACAAGAGAACTACATGAGCACTGTGGGCTCAAATATTACCGAGCTGCAATGAACCGTTGAATAAAAATAATTGTTTAAAAAAAGAACCACTGAAATTTGTGACAAGTTGCTGTCTCTTCGAGCTTGTAACTTGATTTACTCACTAATGACTCCCGTTAGTGGCTATGTTTGCTGTTCCTGGATCTGTTTAGATTCTGTAGGGTGTTTTCTTTTTCAACTTCAAGCTCTAGGAACATTCAGACTCCCGTTTAAACCTGTGCTGTGTTCCCACCACTTCCTTCTGCATTCACAAGATGGCTCACAGAAGCCTTTGATTGAGAAATGAGCAACTAAAGCCAAAATATAGGGTGTTTTGCAGGGATTTCCCATCACCACAGTACCTTATTATGTCTTACTAATGATGGCATCTTGTTTAGATATAAGTGGCGTTTACATATGGTACCATGTGATAAACTGTTGCAGTGTCAATTGTTCTAATAAGATTCTCTCTTAAAAGTGTTGAAACTGGTTTAAGCCACCTTAACTTGGTGCACTATAAAAGAGGTTCTGAAAGTCCCATCAAAAAGCCTTCTCCTATTTCATGAACTTTGGTAACCTCTAGGTGCATGGATTTGTGCGGTCAAATTGATTGGTTCATTTTCCAAGGCCTGGACGGTTTCAGCGGCTTATATTGTCAGGCCAAGTTTACCAAAAATTATTGTCTCTATTCCCAGGAGCATTCTGGTCTTGGTAATAGAATACACCACGATGTCACTGACCTATTGTCTCCATTTGTTGTGATCAGTGAGAAGAAATGGCTTGGTTTTGCTTTTAAGACACTCATTTCAGCACAGCACTAATGTGTTCAAATTCAAACTTCCTTTCCTTCCTAAAATATTTGGGACATGGTCTTGCTCTTCAGACAAAAAAAACATACACCATAATAACATTGATGCCTCTCTTGGTTGGCATATGGGGGCTCTGTTTTCCTGGGAAATCCCCTTTACAGTGCACCACTGTGTTCAAGCCTGCTTATGCAAACAAATACCGTGACTGCTTCACAAAATACATTTGCCCTGCAATCTAATGACAACACTCCTTGTTCCACTCTGTTTACATCATACACAGTGCCCCTTTCTGCATCTTTAAGTTTCTGTCACTTTTAGAGTGGTTTTCAAATGACTGTCGAAAGCAATTATGCGATTGCTACGCTTTGTGATTGGCTTAAAAATCTTGTGCCAGTTTATCAACCAACGAGAAGGAAACCCAAAACCAATTGCGACTTGCACACCCTATTTTTCCTGTGCTTTGAGCAAGTGACATGGAATTGCTACAAATTTTGATTGTTTGCACCTGCTGTGATTGGTCATAGTATTATTGCTTTGGTATTGGTTTTACAACACTCAATTGAACACCACTCTACCTTGTATGTGAATAAGGAGGAGGACCTAATGTATGTCAGTACAGAGTGTATGTGATGCAATGGTAACGGTACTAAGCAAGTTGTGTATGTGATGTCACGTCATTATGCATGTAAATAGGGTGGAAACTGATGTAAGTACATGGTGTGGAATGTAATCCTGTAATAATGCATGTGAGGAGGGTGTTTGTTAATCAGGAGACTCCTCTGCTACTTTCTGCAGGCTCAAAATAAAAGGAGAAGAGTGCTAACTGTAGCTGTATAATACGCTTGTACTTGCTTTGGAAAATAGCACTAAAAGCAGCAGTGACGAAAAGATTGGAAGCTTCCTACAAAGAAACCAAATGCCAAGCAAATCTTACTCAAATACGTGCACATCTCTTGACACTTCTCCTTTTAGTTTGCAATGCCATATAATACTTGGTTCACTTCAGACAAAACAACACAAAGGAAATATCTACATTGTCCTGTTGGCCATGATATCAGCAAGGCAAATCTTCTATCTCCTTGCCCAGTGTCACGATCCCCTTTTGTATTGCAATCTACAGCGTCCTGTTGGCCATGACATAGCACAGGAAATCTTCTATCTCCTTGCCCAGTATTGTGACCTGTCAATTAAGCAGAATTTTCAGTAATTATAAATTCATTATCCCGAGCAATAAATGTTTAATTGGGTGCAATTGAACTTTTGTAGCTCTCCTGTCAACCTCATCTTTTTCACTCTGGCTAGAATCCATAAAATGTAAATTTCAGTTCACCGGGAACAGAATATGCTAATTGGTAGTTCTTTTCTGGCAGTGTCTTAACTAGTTTTGTCCCTGATAGTAGGCTATTTTTCGTGTATAGTGTGGAAACAGCCACTGGCATTATTGTGAAACCACAAAACTCATTTTGTTCTCTAGGTTCTAAACAGAAATGAACCATTTCCTATCGACAATACCTGTAATTAAATGTTAACCAGTGGGTCCATTATATGGACACATTCATTTAGTTTTCGATGTTCAATATAAAACGGACTGAACGTATGTGCACGGCGATAAAATTCTGATAAAATGTTTCAAACAACTTAATGTCGGCTCAGGGCTAGCCTCCTTTCAGACACCTCTTTGGGCTTGTCACATAATCTCTCCTCCCCAACAAACATCTTCTGAAACGAAAGCCACATTCCTTCCCCTTTTTTTCATCAATATCCCCAAGACCATACTGACACAGGGAAAGAGCCAATCAGAGAAAACCTAACAGGCTCCCTTGGGACAGTATATTTATGCATGCTTTCAGCACCACTACTTTCCTTGTCTCTCCACCTCAATTCCTACTGAGACAAGATATCTCAGGCATCTTTTTCTCTTATAGCGCCTTACTTAACACATGGTTTGATAGCTTAGGGACAAGCATGTAAATCCTACCTGGGAAAGTTTCTTGAGCCGCAAAAAAAAGCCCTCCGCCTTATTTATTTTTTCGACTACTCTCAACATGCAATAATTCCTTTATTTACTGATGCTGGTGTTTTACCATTACAATTTTCATATTATGAACTTACAGCTATGTGTAACTTGATGTTTGATATCAGGCATAGAAACACACATAGCAGTGTTCAAGATCGGTTCCAAGATATTTCTAACATCCACTCTTATAATACCCGATCATCTTTTTCAAAAAAACTTCTACACACAAAGCTCTGGACTTTCAGTTCAACTGAATTTGTTCTCCAGAAAAGTAACAAATATATGGAATGTGATGCCTTTAACATCAAGAAAACTTCCCAAAAATGACTTTAAAAGGAAAATAAAAAGAATGCTTTTTGACGTTTTAACTTTAGACGATTCTTAATACTTGATGACATGATACTCGAGTCTTTTTTTAAAATAATATTTTCCTAAGAACTGAAGTCTTCATCTCATTTATATACATGTATTACATTTATTAGCCTTTGGTCAAATAAGATATTTAACGCTGTCTCCTCATAGCACTATTTACATCACTCTTAGTTCTATAATTTATGCACGTGTACACTTCTTTTTTTTTCTTCTTTTTTTTTTCTGATTCTAACTTAACCTTAATCTACATAATTATGTGTATTTCAATTATTGTTCCACCCAACTCAATTAGCTCTGCTACATTTGGGTGGATAAATTGTGAATAGCAATTAACCAGTTATAAATAAAGTTGTAGTTGTTGTAGACTCATCTCAAAGTGATGTGCTTTAAGCTACAGTAATAATTACACAGATCCCAGGGGCAGCCGTGGTAAAGTTTACATCAATTCTCCGTTTTGTTCATCGTAGTGAAATTGCAATGCTTGCTTTGATTGGCTAGTTTTATTTTGTGGCCAATGGTATCCACTGTAATATCAAGCTCGAAGTCAAACTCTCTCTTTTCGTGAAGACGACATTGGGGCAATATATTGAGGTACTAATTTTGCATCCCGCGAACTCAGTACAGTTTGCTGATAAACATTTTGGTCTTGTTTTGGTATCATTTAACAATGCTGCCATGGACTGGGGCAAAGTTTTTGTGTAAACACATTGTTTCAAGTGCGGATCACTGTGATTGTATGCAACTGAATGTGTCACAAGCTTGAAATGGTGTACGATACTTCAAATCATCTCAGTGTCTGAGTGAAAAATACTGAAGTGCTGAGTCAACTAGAAGATAAGTTAATTGAAACTTAACTGTGGAAATCTGTAGGAGAAGGCATTGTTTAGTATTTGCAGTGATCCATCTACCTGTGCGTCCCGCGTCTCAGACTCATAAATTTCTCTAAAGACGCACAAAGAACATCCCGGATGCGTCCCTTCGGACGCATAGATTCTCTTTTCTCTATTATCTTCATGATTTGATGATTTTTCTCCTCTAAAAACTATAAAAACTTCAAAATATTTTACAAAGTATTAAAGCAGCGCCCGGTCGTAGCACATTCCGCCATTATAGTCTTTGTCAATGGTCAGTGGTCTTTTAAGGAAGTGGCTTAGATACTTCATATAAGGGTACTTAAATGTTGTACCGCAATACACACGTGCTCTTTGTTTTCGGAAGCCAGACTCGCTAGGTCTGTATTGTCTGTACCATTATTTAAATTTAATAATGCCACCGAAAAAAGAAAAAAAATTAAACTCCTGGAGGGACAAACAAAGCTCATTTGCAAAATCGAACGAAGAGAGTCAACAGGAGCAAGAAGCAGTAACTGCAGTACACAAAGACGATGCAACTGCGAACGAAGAAAAAGCACAAGGAAAATCAAAAGAACAAAGACTTTTTTTGAGCCGTGGCTGAAAAAGTACTCTTGGTTAGTCTACGAAAAGATGGCAATTTCATGTATTGTAAAGTATGTACTAAAAAAAACCAAAATGGATTGAGCAAGGACGCCCAAGGACTCATCCTCCTGTGTCTGGGACTCACAGATTTTAGGCTGTGCGAGTCCCAGGACTCAATAGTGCCTGATTCTAGATGGATCACTGTATTTGCTTTGCTTTATTAAAGTCATTGAATATATTAATACTGTGAATAATCAAACTTATTTGAATGACTTCATTAACCACCCGGTGTCCTACTTGTTCCATTACATTTTATAATATGGTCTTCGTTTGAGTTTGTTTATTGAATCTTGTTAAGCAAGTTGTGCGTGCAGTGATGTAAATTTTTTTGTGGTTACAGTAGTTCTCAGGAGGAATGCAGTTGCCAATTTCATGCATGCAGAGGAATATTCTTCGTTTGCTGATCAGCTAATTTCTGTTCACATTTGCCAAGAGGTCTGAAATAGTTTTAATCGAATGAAGTTTGTAAGTTCAGTAGAACCCAAAATATAAATTATCGGATAATTATTGTACATTTGGACCCAGCTGAAAATTTGCATAATTTTGACGTTTGTTTACATTCTGTGGACAAATAACTCTTCACTAAAATTAACGAGGTTCATTCGTATTACAAGTATAATTTTTGAAAACTGTGTCATATTATCTTCCAGAAGACAGTCAAATAAGTTTTCCAAATTAATTACAAAAAAGGTATACATTCTCAAAGTATATTTGAAGTATTTAGACTGCAAAGTTTCAATTGAGCAGAATATTTCTCATGCTTCTGTTCACAATTGCCTAGCGCATCAGAAAAAAATTGTAATATTTTAGTGAGCTAAATTTTACCGTTAAGTGCAATTTCGAACAAAGTTTGTACGTTCACTAACACCTGACATACAAATTGTCGGATATTCTACATATAATTGGGTCGATCGTTTGCATATTAAATATTGCCATTTGTTTATATTATATTCTTTGGACAACGGTAACCCTTCAATGAAATGGTCATTCATTCACCGTATTACGTGTGAAAGCAATTTTTTTACATGGAAAAAGTAAAACTGTGTTGTATGATCTTTCAGAAGATACTCCAATGAGTTTTACACTTAACTCAGCTGTTAGCTGAAGAAAATATGTTTTACCATCTGTTCAAACTGCTCACATTGTAGTATTCCAATCTGTCAACTTGAACTTGAAGTATTTTCATTTGATTTGAAAACACCACTTAGGGCTACCTAAGTAAATATTTTCGTTAAGTTTGGAATCCCAAAAATCTCCAATTACTGTACAGTAACATCGAATTCTTTGCCTGCTATCTGTTAGGGATTTTATCCTCACTAGACTGATTCATTTGCCTTTTTACAACCAGACCCCCCCCCCCCCCCCCC
>BLFK01000134.1:3562517-3570017 GCA_014634185.1 Astreopora myriophthalma | reverse complement strand
GGAACTCCTCCCTGTTTAAGTTCATCAGTCTAGAAATAGAATCCTTTGATGGGATTTTCACGAGATCCACTAGCAAAAAACCAGTTAGTGAGTATCGCAAATCGGCCATAACAGAGTATGTGTGCCAGAACAATCATATCATGGATTGGGAAGAAAGTGAACTAGCAGATCAAGAGAGTAACGAGTTCAAAAGAGGGATCATCGTGCAGAATGCCTATTGTCCTCGGGACATTTACTTGCAGTGCAGTCAAAATTATAGATCCGTAACTCGAGTGGCTCTCATTGGTCAAATATTACGCGCGCTTTCACCCGCAGGGAATACCGCTTTGCTCATTAACTTGTCAGGGCGGAACTAGGAAACAAAGACCTTGGAAGTTATTGTTCACTGTTCCGTATGGGAGAACGATCATGTTTAGAGCGTGCGCAAATTGTAGCCATTTTGTGTCTGGCTTGATTCGACTCTTAAATACAGTTTGGAAAATGAATTGTTCTCTTCTTTCCCTTGTAATGGTCTTTATGATCTTATTGTTAGCCACTTTAGAGCAGTAATGTGAAACGGCGGCAAAGTTTTACTGAGACCGATCAAGTTGCTGCTGAAAAATGGAGAAACGTCCCCGGCCCCCACGCGGTTATTATAGAAATCTTGAAACTCCTGTGCTATCCCGATCCCAAATGCGTGACCGTAAGCCTGAAGTCGTTCGAGTCTTTGACGCTGAGCGGATCGTTGCTAAGAAGTTCTGCAATGTCACGTCTCTGTTTATGGTCAAGTGGCAGGGATACTGTTCTAGCCAGAACACTTGGGAACCAAAATCTCACCTACCATCTGAGGTGATCGAGGCATTTGAAAATCCGAACCCTGACCCAGTTCGCGTGCAAGAAGCACGAGAGAAAATCGGACTCGTGTTTGTAAGGGGAATGAAAGTTCCTCTCCAGTACGAAGAATCGGTTGAGATTCGCCATGACGATGTTCATTTTAAGAATGGTTTTCTACCATAGTTGCTGGTGCACTTGAGGCCAGGTCCAGAGAAGAGAAAACTCGATTAATTTGATTTGCAGTCCAAATCGTCAGGTTTATTTGCGAAATTGTGTTTATTTTATTAACAATTACAGGACCATTACGAAAAGCACTCACGCCTAAATCCTAGGCCTAATGACATGACGAAAAATATTATTCTGAAAAGGTTTCAATGATCAGCCTCCAGGTATCACGTAGGATTCTTATAGATCTGAGATATTCAATGCCTTTGTACCCTCCTCACAAAAGGAACACTTCATATTCATACATCCTTTGGTGGTGTAATTAACCAAAACAACCAAGCAACTCAGCCCTCAAACAGTTTGCGTGATCATATCACAAATATCATTACACGGTTCATCCGCTCTATGCAAGCCCATGTAAAGTCCATCATTCAGACTATTTTGGACTATTTTAGTGTCAGTGTTAAAAAAAAGAGATGTATTTCTTTTTTCTGCACTTTTAGAGATTCTAAACTCTTCAATTGTTTATATACCATCCCTCTTTCCAAATATGTTCGTTTGATTTTTGTCATTCTTCCAATCAAATAAAACAATATGTCTTGAAGAAAAAATGAAGTGACAAAAACTGTCAAGTAAATTCTTGCAAAATCAAATTGCAAGAGCAATCCAAGGGTATTCCCATTTATCCCCTATATTCAATTATTACTATTCAGGATAAGATAGAAAAACGCGCCCCAAATCTTCCACAGATCTGAAGTCAGTGTTTTCAACCTACATCTAATTTGTTAAATAAAACAGTTGCTGGAAGAGAAAGTAATCAATCAAACACTAGCAGAAAATTGTTTGAACCTAGTTTGGTTTGCGTAATGCTCCAGTCAATTGAAACCCCGGCCCCCCGACCCCCGGGACTTAGCGGGGAATTTAACATTTACCAAGTGTTAAAAAACGGCTTATTGCCCCGCCCCCGGGGTCAAGACTTCTGTTAAAAGACCCGCATAACCAAGTGAACCAAGTGAAGAAACTCAACTCAAATCGAGATCATTGGTCTACTCGTTGTAAATGTCAAACTTTAACTGTTTTTCGTTCCTTTATTAAAAACTGCAGTCTCTTTAATAAGCTGCAATCTCCATTTGCGCCGAAAGCTGGCCTTCAATATGACGAATTTGCTGAAGAAATCCACTTTCATTTTGATAAGCCAGAGTTCATGTAAAGTCGGCATTGTGTCGGATATAGCGAATGGGTCATCCCCAAAACTACTTCAGAATTATATGGATGCAAATGGGCGTGTGTTTTTAACGTCAAACACAACAGGTTCTGCGCATAAAAAGACCTGTCTCCCGCCGGAAAACGACACCAAAACGTCGGTAACGACCCACCCTTTATAGGATACTCTATTAGATACCTGAGTCGATATCTCAAACGCTTCGTACAATAAGGTGGATTTAACATAAGCTATTTATTTAAAATAAATTTCAAATTGGTAGTGATGAAAACGCTTCTAAATGCTTTTATTCCAAATATCCTCGAGCTCAACAATAATACACTCCGTATAAACTTTGATCAACTTAAACTTAATTATAAAAATATGTAATTAACTTGTCCTTCAAAGGTATTCTCATCATGATTCAATCACTTAAAACTTAAACAAAAGTAGATAGGCAACTTCCCCTAAAACTATATACAGTTGAACCTCTTAATGCGAACACTAAAGGGACAGACCAAAGTGTCCGCATGAGAGAGACGTCCGTATTATAGAGGTCAACAAGATTGCATCATTTTTAGACTCCACTGACAGTTTTAAGTGTTCAGTGACGAAAAATAGGCCCAGTGTATCTAAACTGACTAATATACGGTATTCAGACACAATGATTTGAACATCTCAGTTACAGTACATACTTTATACGAATCGGTTATTTGAAACTAAAGGAACTACGTACAACGCCATGCTTCACCTTAAAAGGTTTTAATAAAAGTACAGTTCTGAAAAACGTCTTTCCGTAGTTAACAAGTGCAGCGAACAGTAACTGGAGTAATTTGTTTAATCTTTATGTCCTGTATTCATTCTAATCATTCAAGCTTTAAAATAGTCTGTAATGTTCTTCTGGACGGCTTTCGCGAGAGAACTGCGATAGCCAATTCTTTGTCATCAACCAACTAACGGGGTTACACAATGATACGACGAACGAACGAACAGAAAACAAAATGCGAACTTGTTATGTTGTCAAAAACTATCACTGCTAACTGGAATATTAACTACCTGTGGTCCTCCCAACGGAGAGACCCTAATTACGACTTATTCTTCTGCTCTTTCTTCTTTTCAACAATAGATCTATCACGGACTGGAAGTAATCTTGATTTGAAGGGATATATTAATTTACTCGCACGTTGCATATTGGTACACAAGGCCAGTTGCGCATGCGCATACTAAATACCTAAAGAAAAACATGCAGAAGCGGTAGCGGTACCTCTGGACATTTAAGCCTGAGCGGTGTACCATGACGAGTCTCCCCGAGATTTCGGCCCGCGGATCGCTTATACTTGCTACTTTCTGATACCTATCCCCGATAGGCAGTGAGGGAGAGAAATGTCGGCCCCTAGACCATACGTGACAGATCCCTTACGTACTCGCAGCTCAACTCCTTCTGCTTTATACTATGATTTGGAGCGATATATATTTGCGACTATAGTTGTCATGTCTTCCATATGGTAAGGATATTTTTTGGTACTAATTTGTAATACACGGAGTTGGCGCATGCGCATTTGCTAAGCATGACAAAACAGCAAAAGGAACCACGCATTTTCCGGTAAAACTTTAAAACGCTGTCGCTTTTTCAGACATATTTTGTTTTGTTTTATTGTTTGAATTCCGCGCGAACAAACGAGGACAATAATTTCGCGTATACAATGACATTAACGTGTCTGGTTGGACAGGGGATGGACAAAAGAACTAACAAGTTATTCAAAAAGAGCAATAGCTCCTAATGAACTAGTGTTAAAAGTTAGAAAATGTTTGGTGCCTTCAGGGACTCTCCCGGACATTGATTGGTTACAACTGTTTCTTTTTTAGCTGTTATATTCCCATAAGCATCTGTTCAAAAAGGTTGTTGTGAAAGAACAGCAACATGTAAAATCGCTATGGAGATGTAGAACGTCCACATTTCGTTTCGTTTTGTTTTCCTTTAGTTGAGTTTATTCCGGTGTTAAAAATGCAGTTTAGTCGATTGAGAATGAAGAATGTTTAGACCTAACAGAGAATCCAGCTGTCCGTAAAGTATACTTTATACGAATCAGTTATTTGAAACCAAAGGAACTACGTGTAATGCAATGCTTCTCCTAAAAAGGCACTAATAAAAGTACAATTTTCAAAACTCCAGTTGAAGATCAGTGAATAAAACGTTTATGCTTGCGTAATCACAAACTCGTGCACACTATATGTCAACTATATGTCAACAACGGATCACCAGAGTGTAGCCTACCAGAGTGTCCGTAATAGAGAGGTTAAGTTTATATGACTTCGCTCTCTGGGGCCGAGATTTAGTGTCCGTTGTCCTTATTAGAGAGGGTCCGTATTGTAGAGGGTTTTTTTTTAGAAAACGGGTGAGAATTTTTTCGGGACAAAGGGGAACTGGAATGTTCGTTATAGAGAGGTGTCCGTATTAGAGAGGTGTCCGTAAGGAGAGGTTCGACTGTACCTTCTCCATCAAAAATATTCTCTTGATTCTGTTACAACTTTAACAAAGTGGGTGGGCAACTTTCCCTGTAAATGTGAATACACTCCTTGAAAAATATTATCATTACGATTCAATCTGTTAAAATACACTCCTTCAAAAATATTTCCATTACGATTAAATCTGTTAAAACCTATTAAAACAAAGTGGGTAGGCAACTTTCCCTAACAAAATGTCTATCAACTGGTGTTGTTCTGAACGAAAGCTGACTTGACACCAAAGCTACCTCCATGCAGTAAACATGCAGAGAATAGGTGGTTACTATCTTGGTTACTATGATCTTTATCTACACACATAAGAAAACAGAGGTGAATTTCACTCATTTCAGTCCTGAGATGACAGATTTACCATATTAGATTGTTTCAACAGATTGAAGGCTTTGCTGCTTAGTCCTCCATGTTAAGTCCCCGCTGTCGCCCCCGCTTTATGTGATCGCGTGCTGTTAAATCACCACCCCACGGTCCCGGTTTCAATGGCATTTTGTTAAATCCACCGCCCACCGGGGCCAACGCGCCGTTAAAATTGCGTTAAATCCCGGCTATGGAAGCGTTAAATCCCCGCTATGTCCCGGGGGTCGGGGGGCCGGGGTTTCAATTGACCGATGCATACCAAAGTACATTGTGCCCAACAAGGAAAGTTGGCTTATATTTATCCGCGGCGACTAAATGGCTGGCAGTGGAAGTTCTACAAAATTGCAAGGAAGTGCCTCATTCCTACCAGCTGAAAGTATTTAATTCCTTCTTGCAAGGGCTTTGCATTTGTTTCTTCATCACTTTCTTTATTTGCTTCGTTTCCATGAACGAAGATATATATGACCACCGATCATTGAATCTATTTGAGAACTTTCCCAGCTGCCGGCATTTTGCCACTCAGACTAAAAATGGAAAGCCTTCGGTCGAATTCCCCAAACATTCGAAAGAAATGTCAAAGAAAAGACATGATTTTTCGGCGTCATCTTGTCGACACCATTATCAAATGCAAATTAGAATTAAGTTTTAAGTGTGAAAATATGTACCAACATCGATTGTTTCACGCCTGTGAACATTCTATAAGACGATTGATAACAGTATAAAAATTATCTTAACATTGAATGAAAAGAACTAATAATTTAAGTTTAATAAAACTCTCTTGCAGTAAAAAAGAACTGAATTATCGAGTACATTTTACAATCATAGAACAACTATTATCTAGAGTATAGTAATTTACAATTATAACAATGAAAATGACAATTGAATCACTTAAAAAATTTAAATGTAAAAAAGTCCTCTACTCTCTTTGTCCTACAGACCTGCATATTCCGGAAAAGATAGTACTTTTGTGTTTTCTGCCTTTAAGGTGTAATTAGGCGCGTCCAAAAGTGGACTGGGAAGTAGGTGGTGCAGAGGATGGCTCGGGGACTTCATTTTCGCCATATATTTGTAGCACAAAAGTACTCTCCTATCATCTAACCTCTCTAGTTTACCTAGCTGTAAGGAATGAGCATATGACTCTGCCTCGGGGTAGAATATATTAAGCGCCCTTTTTTGCACTCGTTCTATGGCTTCGGACAGATAAGCAGGGATGTTTTGCCAGACTGGAACAGCATACTCTAAAACTGGCCGGACTGTGCTAAGGTATATCCTCAAGATGTTTGGTTGGCTCACTCTGGCTCTACGGAGAACTCTAAGAGAGTATAACTTCTTACAAGCTTTCTTAATGATGTAATCAACATAACAGTTCCACTTCAGGTCATTGTCCATAACATAGAACTATATTGCAATTTATAGCTCTTTGGTCAGCGGGTTGTCGCCAGGAGAGACTCTGGGATGATGAAAAAAATTCGAATTTTTTGATTGGCTGTTACTTAACAACTTCTAAAGAAACCGTCCCAGATTTTGTGGGGAAAATGGCGCCATTATCCCAGAGTCTCTCCGGGCGCCCACCCGCTGACCAAAGAGCCCGAGGACTCTGGGTACGAGATTGCCTACCCGCCCTTTATCTAACACCGCTGAACACCGCTGAAAAGTGATCGCGGAAGTTACAAGACCAACGTCATCAAAACGTTTCGGTTTCCGGATAAGAAAAAAAAAAACTGTGGGTAGATAATAGCTTTTATAACATATGTAGTCCTTTGTCGCAATTAGGTCGGACGTAGCAGTAAAACGTGAAAACTAAGAAAGGCAAAACAAAGTTAAGATGATTTCTTATCGCATACCTTATTGGGGACAAAGAAAGCCCAAACATAATGTTTAAGGGAGTTAACTGACGCTTACGGCGAAATTTCTGATGTAAACAGCTTGAGGTCTTCGACCTGAAATAGACAGCATCCTTGAACGAACGAATAAACAACGAAAGATATATGAACATTTATCAGAGTAGAATAAAAAGTATTGGGCGACCTTAATGATTCTGGAAAATTGTGAAAGGTTCGTTAAGATATTTAGCAATTCAAATTGTCTCACTTCAAGCTTGCATCTGATTATCATAAGCTAAACTACCGCCGTATTCACAAGAGAAGCGAATCATGCCGACTTGGCTTCGACCGAAGAACTTGCGTTTCCATAACAGGACACTTTGAGATTTCAGTTGAACATCTATATTGGTGAATGGCCTTTAAAAACTTAAATTGGTCTTTAAGGGGCAGATTAAACATAAAGTTGGTAGAAAACATCCAAATGAATGTCATACCTGCATGAAAGATTGTATTCACAGTCATTGTTGCCAAAGACAGACAGATTTGGGTTTACCTAACCCTTGCTAAGGCGCATCACGGTTTTGAATAACTGCAAGTAAGAATATATACTGATCATGCTCG
>BLFK01000134.1:3550017-3557517 GCA_014634185.1 Astreopora myriophthalma | reverse complement strand
ACGCTTGTCTCACGGAAAATATTCCATAGAAAACATTACGTCGTGTAATTGTCAGGAGGTGTCCAGGGTCGTTTTGATCTCTGTGACCGAGTGCTAACTCAATAGAGCGCTTTCAATAACGTGTCCAGCAGCCATACTGGCTTACTGAAACAAAATAAATTATTTGCATAAAAACAGAGTTCAATTCCCGGAGGATTGTTTTGTTACACCAACATGGCCACCCTTTCTTTGTTTTGGAACACGAACATAGCCACCGTGACTTCACGTGAAAACGCTCTTTTTGGAAATGCGTTTGCCTATCGTATCAGCGCCCTCCCAGTGGCCTTTTCGGTCACATAACATTACGTGCTGTTGCTTATGCCAAGTCCAAAACGAAACGCAACTGGCTTATACAGTGAGTGTGTTGAGACCACGCAAACATCAGCAATCAATCTGTCCTGTTAATGACCCCACACACCAACCTCAGTTGGTACTGCTTATACAGAAGGGCAAGGCGACGTCTATATCTCAAGGTTAACATCGACACCACCAATCTAGACTTGAAGTTTCGTCGCACAGTATAAACCATGTACCTTGGTAAGAAAACGGCCCGATTAAAATTGAAACACATTAAAAATTGTTGAACAGAAAACGTACCTTTATACTGTAATACAAACCAAAATGTTTTTTTCTGCGAATATTAACTGTAACAAATAATCGTACTTTTGCGCAAGCACATTGCCAAGAAACTGGCGCAAGTAAACTTTAAGAGCGTTAACAATGAGAAAGAGAAAGCCCTTTTTTATACTGTAACCCACAGACCAAACCCTCAAGCTGTTTCCCGCGAATAAGAATTGTAAAAAGACAAACTTGCACTTTTGCCCAGTACATCTACCCTTCAGTTTGCTATAGCACATTCCACGTTTGTGGACCCCGGACCATTATCGCATGACGCACTCAATTCACTGACACTGAAACACAATGTAAGCCTTAAAGCGACTAATTTGTGAAAATCTCTCTTTACTCAAGATGTGATTTTTTATTTCGTTACGATTTTCAATTTTCATACAAAAAAGACAAAATCTATACAAAAACGTAACATAAACATAGCTTAAAAAAATATAACATTCACAGTCAGGGAGGATGACATCTTCTGGACAGTTTGTAGTGTTTTAGAGCACAATTTAGATCTTTTGCCAATCTAATTTACTGGTGAGTTTGGTTGGAAAATGTAGTTTCCCACCCATTTCTGAATAACTACGCAATTTGTAACTGCGAGTCCGGATAACTAAACGATTGACCGAACCAATTAAAATGGAACGCATACTAACGAACTTTCCCAACGTTCCTTTCCTCCTAACGGAAGCTTAAGGAAGCATCCATTTTATCTACCACTAAACTGAACATAACAGAAAGTCACGTGACGCGACACAGTCGCTACCTGATTGGGCTTTGAAAATGTGGTTTGTTATCCACTAACGGAGAGAGAACGGGTACAAGAAACTCCTGCTCAACTGAATAGACGCCAACTGATGGAAACTCTTCAAGATCACAGGACTGCACGGTAAGAACACGGCACACAGTAAGAGATCTGGCATTCCTATAAGGGGGATAGTCCACGAGCGACCACGAGAGGGCAGTACTGTCACGCAACCTTTCGTGCCGAATCACAAATTATGGAATGACATGTTGCGTGACCTTGACCAACGACCTAATAACATTTTTAGCTTAAAATGGAAATTCGCAACGAATTTAGGGTTTAGAATTTTGGCTTTGCTTTTTAAAAGCCACGTTAATAAATGTGCTTGATAAGGGTCGATAACAAACCAGTCATTTTTACTCACCGAAAAATTCTAGAAATTCAGTTTCTATGGAAACCAGCGTTCCTGTATATTTTTCCTCAGTGAAACGCTTTCGTAAATTCAATCATTTGGTAATAATGTCAGCTAATAGTGCTCACATTAATGATTTCATTATAAACGATGAAGCATTTTTGCGATTTAAAATTAATTTACATTCTATAATATATATATATATATAAAACAAAAGTCTGAGATTACCCAATAATATTCAATTTGTGCATCTCAAATGTGTCAAAGTGAGCTAATTACATTTTAAAACTACAGTAACCACTACTACATTTTGCATTTTGGAATACAAAGCCTACAGGGTAGGTAGGGGCATTGAAGCAATATATTCAACACCGGTGGGGGAGGGGGGGGCTGCTTGATATCTTGTTTACTGAAGGAGATAGTTTGAATGTCCAAAGAAGTTGATGCACTAGACAGCGAGAGAAAACATGACAACTGCACATGAAGTAAAATGAGATTGCAATTACAATTATAAAATTGTTGGTATGGGTCTTCCATCGTACAGGTGCAAAGTAAGAAAGAGATGCAGTTGTTGCACTAAAATTTGGTCAATTTTTGTTGATAGGGTTGAGTGGCCTGGCACAGCAGAGAGCCAACCTTAATCAGCTTTTGCCCTGAAAGATTTAGGGGTTGTTGCCACAGGCTGTGCCAGAAATGCTGTCATGACACCCTGCTGTTACCATTGAACTTGAAAGCCTGTTGTGGGTATAACTTACACACAATTCCAGTAACAGCTTCCTTAACACACAGCAACTCTGGATTTCATTTGTTCAAAATGTAGCGTGAAACATTAATTTAGTGCACCAAAAATAGAACACTGACAGTAATGCAACAGAGGTCATTTAAGGTGGGCTAAATATGGGCTCAGGAGAAGGACAAACAGGTATTAGAAAGGTCTAAAAATAGATATAAGGAGCTACTGGCTACAAGTAATAACTTATCCAATAAATAAGACTTGAAATGATTTCCTAAAGAAAATGAAACAGCATGCCCAACAGGAGTAAAATGAGAAGATAAAATAATATTGGAGTCATAGTTTCTTCTTTTTTAGAATTGTTCCTTTTTAAAAAATCCATAATATGCTGAAATTGAAAAAAACAAAAAACATGGTCAGGCACAATTGACATTGTTTAAAATAATAGTAGACTTGAGTGTAGGTGGTTTATAACTTGGTGGGAAAGCAGTGTGACATGTGAAGAGGGAAATGAAAACAAACCAAATGATATGACAATGGTTGGAACCCAGGAGTAACATACCTTGATTAACAATGATCATCTGGGTGACTGGAGTCCTGAGAAGGACTCCAGTCAACAACAACAACAGTCTTTCTCAGGACTCCAGTCACCCAGATGATCATTTTCAATCGAGGTACACCAAATGATGTTGATAAAGTTATGAAAATTAAAAAAATATCAACTGCAAGATGTAGACTTTGCTAATAACAGGAAATTGGTCTCAACAATGACAGGGTGCAAAATATAATAAAGTGAAACAACACAAATCATGAGAATGGGAGTTTGAGTCAAAGCCAGTCAGCAAGGCATCACCTTGTGGTAATAATGAGAACCTGTAAATCAACGAAATTTCTGACAGTCAACTAACCTGATTGACTACAATAAGTGAAATCCTCATGGTTAAAAATCTTTAAACGGCTCTAATAACTTTCCCGAGAGTGGTGGGGCAGCTCTCCAGTTTTCTTCAGGATAGTCATCAAAGTTTCTTGTATCCCCAGGGTGTGCAAGCTTTGGAATTATCGGTGCCTGGGGAAATTAAACATTATGCCACTAATTTATTCAATGGAAATATGGCCTTTGATTTTGCAAACTAAATAATTTAAGGGCACCAACTGAAAGGAGTTTTCTGCAATCATATTATAGGAAATTTATACCCTTTACCGATTAATCCTCTGATTTAACACTTTACCTCCCAACAGTGCCAATTACAGATTTTACTCTGTCTACTGCCAGACAATTTTACTCATCACTGGGGGACCCCTTGGGGCTTAAAGGGTTAAGGTTAGCACCACCTCGGGGAGCATAAGAATCAGCACTGAGAGAAAGTACAATTATCCACTGATTTGTATAGCATAAAGGAAATACACTGTAACCAGAGCTAAAGGAAAATACTGCTCAACAACATTTTAAGGCATCTCCTAAAGACTCAATAGTTGGCTTTTAAGTTGTGGTTTTAGTAGTCTTAATGTTACAGTAGCAAACAATTCTCATCCTTAGTGTACCTTCAGCTTTCTTTGATATACTAAATTCCAGTCGATCACTTTGAACCATTTGTGACATTTGACATCTTCTGTACCATTCTTAAACAAAAAATATCAGAATGAGTTTAACAGTGCTGACAACTGAGTGTTCTGACATTGTGCTGGAACAGTACATCTTGCCTATGTGACTAACAGCCATGGCATGGGCTTGGCATAAGAAGAATTCAAGTAGCTATAAATAGAACCTCTTTGCCTTGGATGGAATTGCTCATACTCATTTCATCATGGTCAAGTAGTTAGGAAGCTTGTCAAGTGGTTGTCAAGTGCAGCTGAAAGCATAATCTACCAACCATGACAACACTGTGTCATCATCTAGACAAATAAACTGCTTTGAATATATTGTGGCAGAGCAGTACAAGCACAAATCAATTCAGATCAGGATCAAAATTTGAAGTTTACATCTGTTCAAAGCACAAGAAATTTTGCAGATCATTGCTTACCTTCATACTTCCAAGTCTTCTTGTTCTGTCATGAACTAACAATTTTTTTATCAAATCTCTGGGAGAAAAAACAGTTGTATAAGATACAAGACGCCTAAGGCGTTTCCGTAGGATGCACAAACAGTTAACCAGAAATTGTAAAAGTACAACGGCTAGTCCAGATCCGAGTTCAAGGTGTGGGTTAGATCACTAGAAGTTGTTTTTGTGTTGCTTATAACACTTCCCGAATGATACTGGAAATTTATAAAAAAAATAATAATTTGTGTCTAAGAAGAAAAAAAAACAAGGCAAAGGAAAAAAAAAAACAAGAACAAGTTAACGACATGGATATTATGCATGGTCACCCATCCAAGTGGTAACCCCAGCCAACAGGGCTTAACTCCAGTGAGAAGCACAAGCACGTGGCTAATTGCCATATGAGACCACGAAGAAAAAGAAACCCTACCAATTCTTAGACGTGGTCTGCCTGTGGCATCCCACGTAATAAGAACAAAAAGTGAAACTTCTCAGGTAATCTAATTTGCCCGCTTAATCTAAGAAATTGTTAACGATGAGGAAAAATTAATATTAAACAGTTAAATCCTCTAATACCTTACCTAGGAGGGCTAACTTACTTTGCAGCTGTGGTTTCCATATGTTTTGGCCACTCGACTTTCCCTGACAGTATCTTCTCATAAATCCCAAATGGATTGTCATCAAAAAATGGTGGGTAACTAAAAACAACAACAAAAACAAAATGTATTCAACCCTCCAGCATGTTGGTGATGAAAACAGATGGACATGAATCATAAATATGCCATCAACACATCCCAGAAGGGGCAATCTGTTAAACAATGAATGTTACCCAAGTCATGACCTGGGAATGACATTCTTTGGCATGCCATTTAACCACCTCTCCGTCTGATCAGAAACTATGTCTCCATTAACCCTTTAACTCCCAGTAGTGCCACTTACAGATTTTACTCTGTCTAACGCCAGACGGTTTTACTCGTCACTGGGGCACCCCTTGGGGCTGAAAGGGTTAACCACCTCTCCGTCTGATCAGAAACTGTCTCCATTAAGAGATTAATTTCCTGCTTTGTGAAATGATAACAGTAATTGCCACAGATGTATTTGATTACAGCTCAAGTCTACAGTCCCACTTCAGCAGATTTCACCGAACCCCCAAAATCCACCCCATAGATCTGCCTAGCTGCATGAGACAAACACAGACACACTCTTATACATACAGATTTTTAATATTACCAGAACCATGACAAAATGATAAAATCTCAATGTTCACTACATTATGCTCACCCAACAAGCATTTCATATATGAGAATTCCTAGTGCCCACCAGTCCACAGCTTTATTATGTCCTTTGCTTTGGATTATCTCTGGAGCAAGATATTCTGGCGTACCACACAGAGTCCATGTTCTGACAAATGAAGTTTAAATGTGCATTTAGTCAACCATAGGGTAGGTGGTCAAGAAGCAGAAGTTTAAGGAGTTAACTGCTTCGTATTTTATCTATAGGTGTAGTTTTTAAATTATTTGGTGCTTTGAAAAAGGATGCAGCCTGGCCAAAACAGGGCATTACATTCCTGCATTTTGGATAAGGAAAGACTTCTGAACCTACAATAGCTTCAGGGCTAGGACTAAGGTCCAACAATTTCTGCTTGCTTACCCAGAGTTTCATACTGCCTTCTTTCAGAAAGTCACAATACATCTTAAAACTGCACCCCTGGCTACTTCTCATATGTAATTCACCCACCACTTCATGTTGTGATAGCCCTGAGTTTATTTAACCTTTCCACAGCTAGTACTGCAGTACTGCAGGTGGCATAGATTGTTTTCAGAACATATCAAAGTAGTCGTGTTGTTGTATACATGTATTGGCCAAACTCATGCACAAATTAAAACATTTAGAAGCAGCAGTCATATTGGCATACCAAGCTGACAGGGCAAAAACTGTCACTCGTCCGAGATGAGGGCTTTTTTTTTATTCGGATGACTAAAACTCATGAAGCACTCGTCCGACCGGACTAGTAAAATGATTCTTTTACCATGATAATATTTTCCCATTCAGCTTTAGAAGTTCTGCAGCCAATAACTTGCATAAATAAAATACTGAGAAGTGACTTGATGTTAAAGTGTTTGTTTCTCTGTGAAGTCTTGCTGTGTACGTGCACGCTTGTTTCGGCTAAAAAACAGCCTGAAATCAATTGTTGGTCTTCAAGTAGAACACATTGAGTCTGCTTGACCACTGGAAAATTGAGTGCAAGGAAAACAATAAGAGACCATCTCCATCAAACAAGGAAAACATCTCCACAACAATGAAGAAAAAGAAGTACGAAGAATCTTGTAAATGTTTGTAAATTCAACCAAGCCTGGAAGAAAAAATTGACAAGGCCAAAACTTAAATGTTTTGTAGAGTTTGCTGTAAATATCCCTCCATTTGTCAAAAAAGTAGCCCCCTTTTTCTGGGTATTGATGGGTCATCATCGACTGGTTT
Organism: Astreopora myriophthalma; assembly: GCA_014634185.1. Taxonomy (NCBI): domain Eukaryota; kingdom Metazoa; phylum Cnidaria; class Anthozoa; order Scleractinia; family Acroporidae; genus Astreopora; species Astreopora myriophthalma. Next base: position 3,550,459 of record BLFK01000134.1, on the reverse strand, counting down.
TCGTCGTGAAAGCTTGGTCAGTCGCAATAGCAGCCGATACCAATACTTCTGTTTTGAAAGAGTGAAAAAAAAAGACTAAACTGGAGCAGGCCCCGTTGGTAAGAACAAACTGGAAGATCGATAAAGAATCTCAGGAGAGACTTGAAAGACTGTTCAACACGGTGCATTTCATAGCAAAGCAAAAACTAGCCCTAACAAAATTTTCAAATTTGTGCATTCTTCCAGCGAAAAATGGCTTAAACACTGGCCAATATAAAGGGGAATCAGGGTCAATATTCGGTTTCTAAACAGCCGAGGCACACGCAAGGGCCATCACAGCTAAACTCTATTAGACACGACATAACAAAGACAGGCACAACCCAACACGGACAGGCACAGCGTAACAAAGACAGGCACAGCCCAACACGGACAGGCACAGCGTAACAAAGACAGGCACAGCGTA
>BLFK01000134.1:3520985-3525985 GCA_014634185.1 Astreopora myriophthalma | reverse complement strand
ATAAAAGGATTTGGCTGGATGGGATTATTTATTCCTCCTGGATCTCGGCAAAATTAAAGTGCGGATGTTCCACGGACTCAAAATAGTTTAACTCACCACATTTGATTCAGTTTCGACGCAGCACAGTCCGTTTCCATGAGTTAAAAAAGCGTGCGCTTGAAAATGTCAATTTGTGCGGTCGTGGCGATGGATATAATGACAGAAAAAAACAAATCTTCCGTAACGAGTCAGTATGCACATTAGCCTAAACCTGGACTTCAATGCGCCCTGGGCCCCAAGCTCGCATAGACCCTTTAACAAGTCGAAAAACGCATTTGATCTGCGCATGTGCAAATGTCCTGGTGCTCCAATACGTACCGCGAGTTTCATAGTTCTTAAGTTCATGTTTTCATCATAAGGAAAAAAAATGAGTGTCGTTCTCTACTTCAGCACAGAAACCTTCCAAGTTTGGGCCATGGGAAAACCTGGGTCCTGACAGCATACCACTAGACAAAAAGGTGGAGCGTGGGACTGCTTTTAGCAATTGCGTCGAACAAATGATTCAATACACTGCCTTGGCGTATATGCTTGTTAACGTGAAATGCTGCCTTAAATATACGTTGGCAATAAGGCCCCCCTCTCCACTAAAAACGCTGCTGCCCAGGTTTTGGAGTCATACGTACTGCCCGTGACGACCCGTCTCATGCCTTTAAAGACAACGATAAAATGCACAAGTAATAAGTTGCATCCAATATCGGCTTTTATTCAGTCTCTTTCGCGAAAAAAAACAAACAAACAAAAAAAAAACTCTTAGTAACACTCTTGTGTCTTATGTTGTTTACGCATGATCTTTTCTTGCTATCTCATCATACTAAATCATTGCAGCTACATTTTCTTGTTGGATAATTTGCCTTGCTTGATCATTTACCGAACTGCGTACTATTATCATAGGGGAATCATCAAGTGAGTAATCCGGGTCATCATCACCTCGCATTGCGGTCCTCAACAATGAGAGGAAAATGATAAATCTGAAACAAAAAACAAAATAGCGAAACAGGAGAAGCGATAAGTTTATCATATTGATCTGCTGGATATAGATTGGTATCCCTGGTGGCCATAAAAGTGAAAAGATCCCATGGCAATACCTTAGAATGGATTTTAGACCCCGCTCTTAAAGTGAGTCAATTTAAGTTTCTAGCCGCCAAAATTCCTCAAGGAATGGTAAATGACCGTAACTGTGTTATTTCCAATACCTCAATCAAATTGCAATCAGCATGCATATAGCTTCTTTCCACCAGTGGGGAGGATCGTGGCATGACGACCCTAATAACGGCTGCGAAGGAGACTATATTCGCCCTCACCTTATGCACGGATCTTGTAAACGTAGTTAGAAAATCCGGCACCAACTCCTTGGTAACAGTTTGTCGCCTGACCGTGACTCTTGTAATTGGAGTCATCATTAGAGACCCAGCATTCTCCATAAAATTGAACCGCAAAGTATTTATACTCCCCTGTCTTAGCAAGGTCGTAACAGCGAGTCACTGAAACGGGAGATAATGTAAGTCCGTAATGCGTACAGACACCGTTTTGTCTTGCGAAAAGAAAATTCACGTGACCTTTGTTAAGTAATTCTCGATCAATAATGAATAAGCACAGAAACGGGCATTTCACGGAAAGTAAATGAAATTGTCAATAACGCCAATTCTCTCTTTGAAGAAGTGTCTTCCGAGAAAACGCACTTTCAATAATAAAAGACACAAACCAGATTTTTCCAAGTCCTTCCAGTCGATCCTTTTGGGACGTCTCCTAAGCAAGCTCATCGTTCGTCCCCTCCTTGGCTTATCCTGCCAGCATCCCAGATCATAGTATTTTTTAAATCCATAAACGGCATTGTGAGACTTTTCACCGACACCTACGGAGAAACAAAATGCCATACAGTCGACTCCCGATAACTCAAACCAAAATCGACTTCCCCTGGATTTCTCTTCTTAGGATTCTTTCTTCAGTCCTCCCTCCTTTCCACTAGAAGGATGGTGCTCTCAATGGTCATGTTCAAAGGGCGTGCCAAGACACAGCTTCATGATGCTACTCTGGTTTGAAGATTTAATGAACGTAACTCAGTTGAAACGACCGGGGTCATGAACTGGGTCGTGAATTGTAACGTTTCAAGTTACGTTCATTAAATCGTCAAACCAGAGTAGCATCAAACTAGGTCTCATTGTCCACCTGGTTGCTGTGTGAACCTTAACTTACCTTAGGGGCGTGCCAAGACTTTAGGTTACAGAGGGTTTACTGGAATATTGCCTTGTTCACCGACTCTATTGCGGGATGAAAAGTGTTTTTTCCTTGTTTCATGTGATCAGGATTTGTGTTCCTTTTTGTTTGAGCGTTAAGTTAGTCGTTTAGTTGATGAATAACACAGCCGCGGCGCGGCAGTAAAGGAGAGTATTTGAACCGTTGCACCAAGCGAGTCTGTGGTGGAATAAACGCCGTCCGAGTATTTAACAGTGTCATCGTTAGTTCCATGCAAGTTACTGGTACTCAAATCCTGCTGATTAAGGAAAAAACGAATCCTCGATAATAGAACAAGTACCTAATTCACAACCACGCGGTGATGCTCTCATTCTCTTATAGTCTGGATTTCCCGCCTGAGACCAACATTCGCCAAAATACTGCACAGCGAATAAATTGTAGTCTTTGTCGCTGTTAATGGCATCCTTTGCGCAGCCCAACACTGTCTCTCCAATGTTGTTCCAGTCTATGCGGCCATTTCTGTAACTTGCATACTGATCTTTTAATATCCTGTCATGTGGATTGTCAATCCAGCAGCCAAGATAACCCATAACTGGCACGTCTAAAAAAGAGAAATAGCAAACAAATCAATTTGACTAACTGATTTTCAGTTGAGCGTAAAAATCAAACATATCATATTTTAGCCAATCATAAACAGAAAGAAATATTGCAAAAGCCCAATCAGAATGTCTTGGTCATCTAACAACTTACTTTCCTGAAGACACCGAATTCCAGCATCATCTTTGTGGGTACAGTCGCCAGATTGACCCCAACCATTATTTGAACATTCAAGAAGGGAGTGTTCACTTCCAGTGCAGGTTACATTAGACAGGTGAATCTGCAGGAAAAAATTATCAACAGCTCACTTAAGTCCAGGAGAGCAGGAAAAATCTTGTCATCAACTATCTATTTACAACAGTGTTAGGACTAGTTCGTTTTGGTTTGGTTTTGCCACAAGACCACTGTCGCCGGAGTGAAACCAGATTGCAGTGACCAGTGAAAACACTGATGGTTTTTCTGGGGTTTCGCATTCGCACAGGTTCAATAACCTGATTTTAGTCGATGTTATTCAGTGTTTTCTACGTATACAAAAGTAGTGCGAATTTTTCTGGTTAACGCCTAGCGAAGTACTTGTTATGTACAGTGAAGGCGATAGCACAGTTACTTGCACACCTCAGTAAACTTAGTCTAAAACCACTTTGTTACTACTGTGGATTGTTTTACGTTTGAAGACAAAAAGGTATAGTCGGAAAGCATTCCATTACGGTGTCCATATCAACACTGCATGAAGAGAACCTGCGTGGCTTCTGCACGCAGGCGCGAGCGACTGGTACATACAAATTTCGTAATTACCGGCCCAGTTCCCTTTCCGAAGTAAGCTTTCTTGCTTTCGTAAAGGGCAGTTTTGAAGCCAAGCTCTTTGCAAGCAACCTTGGCGTCTTCATGGGACCAATTTGTATCACAAATTGTTCCCCACTGGCCATTATGGTACAGCTCAAGACGTCCCCCTCCGATGTCATCAGCAGCAGTGATAAGGCGGATTCGATCTTCTGATAAATAAAGAGTGAAATACTTTGAATTATGGACTGATATATTATTATTAAGGTCTTATTATTAAAGTAACGGTTTGCGCTTATTTTCAGGGAAAGGAGATTTTTTTCGGGAGGGGGGGGGTGGGGGTGAAAATTGGCATTTTATAACATTAAAAAGGCTGCCCATCCATGAACGACAAAGCCGCACTCAGGCCGTGGGACAGGTGAATGGATACATCTTACTCGTAATTACCCAATCTCGCACCCAGAGTCTTCAGGCTCTTTGGTCAGCGGGTGGGCGCCCGGAGAGACTCTGGGTGCCCACCCGCTGACGAAAGAACCAGATGACTCTAGATACGAGATTGGTACTTACCGGTAATGATATTTTTGCCGCGACACCACAGATAGCCCAAGAGGTCTCCCTGGGTTTAACGTCTTGTCTAAAACTAAATCCTCTCTGATTGGACATTTGCATTTCTTAAAATTTAACCAAGAGACCAAGGCTCTTTAACAAGAGTTCCTTTGACGAAGAACGGAATGAAGTTGAAGACCGTCCAAAAAAATTTAGCCCCAGAGTGTCCAAGGTAATTCTGAAATTGCCATGGTTTGACATGCATAGATTGTTTTCACGTGGGCGTAACTGCAATCCCACTGGTGTCCCAAACAAATTCTCTCCAGACTCTGTTCATGTGCGAACAGTTTTCTTTTGTTCCATCAAACAACAACAACAACAACCATGGCTACTCATCCCGTGAGTGACCAATTTTGCCAATCAGAACATAAAGCACGTGCTTTGTGTTCTGATTGGTTGAATTGAATGTCCTGGTATGCGATGATATTTTGGTTCCAAAGTAATGACCTTTACTTACTTATTTCGACGGTTCCTTTGCTGAGCACTGTTGGCGAAGAAAGTGGGAAACATTTTGATTATTTATAGTTGAACGTGGACTTGTATCTTTGAAGCCCAGTTACAGTATGTGTTTCGAAAGAATTATCCTTTCTGCATTTGAATCTTCTACGTGGTAGGCATTGGCAAACAAAAGTCAACTGAGATTATTCGTATTCTCAGTATTGGACTGGAACGAGCATACAATGGAGGCTCATGCGGGGAAAATCATTTGCATCTGAAAAGTTCCCCCGCATCAGCCTCTATTTTCCATCATCCATGCTCGTTTCAGTACACCCCCCCCCCCAAAC
>BLFK01000134.1:3491847-3520973 GCA_014634185.1 Astreopora myriophthalma | reverse complement strand
AAAAAAAAGTGAAGAAGAGAGAGAGAGAAAAAAAACAAAACAAAACAAAACAAAAACAAGAAAGAAATAGAGGGAAGAAACAGCTTCAAACTCGGACAACTACGCAGTTTACTTAACATATTCACACTGGCTTGGTCAACAAATTCCAAGTTAGTAATAGGAATGCGTACCGGAAAGCCTTGTTTTATCGGGATACTATAAATTGTTTTTCTACTCTCGGAAACAATCGTGCGTCAAAAATCCTTGGAAAGATGTCTCACAAATTGCGAACCAATTATCTGCAACAGATTTACCGAGATTTTGTAACAAATAGAGAAAACATACAAGACAAAGGCCACAATACCACATTGTATATTTAGCTGCCCCACGACTTCAATTCCATTTTTTCAATCCATCTATCTTTTCAAACAAGAAATGTTGACAGTCTGATGAACTGTGATTTAAGTCCCCCTTTTACAAGAAGCAGTAGCATATAAGGCATTCCTTCTTTGGAGATCAGTGTTCTCGACGGCCAACGGGGTAAATCTCGAAAAGAAACCGTGCTGTTGCGTCATTGGAAAGCTGATGCGGTAAATTGGACACCGTAAAGTTTGTAAGAAGTCTTCTGCAACGCTGCTATCAATTACACAAGTTAATTGTCACGGAAAAGTAGGATTAAAAAAGTAAGATGTTTGGTCCTCCACTGGGGATGTTCAATAACAACTTTTGACAGCTTTGACGGGCTCTGCTACGTTTGGGGATTTGCAATAGTTTTCACCTTAGAAAAAAAAATGTAAAGGAACCTCCAGTGCCTTTAACAAGAACGAGCAACATTCGTTTATAATTTTTCAAAACGTTATCCATGCAGGCTGTTCTAAAACTGTTCGTAACTTCTAACGGGTTTTGAGATTTGCTTCAAAAAAAAGATCAATGAAATGCCATCCTTTTCGTTAATGGACGAAAAAAAAAAACCTTCCGGTTTGCTGCGTGGCACTTACAGCAGGGAAAAGTAAAGGAATGAGGTATACAAAGTGCCAAGGTTTTTAAAAAACCTAGACGTTTCGGGATTAGCTCTTCATCCTTTTCGTTATAATGCCAAGGATTGTCTGGACTTTGATTCTTGCTTTTCAGTGAGTTTTCGAAAACTCCTAAGCAATGCTTAATCTTGTAATGCTGTTTATTGTGTTGTCTAGATTGGCTCAAATTCTTAAGTGTGACCAGTCAAATGAAAGCCACTAAACAGTATTTTTCAGTGTGGTGCTGTCAGTTGAGTATGCTGTGCGACATGGCTCTACCCTTCGCCTCCGTTACTTAAAAATCCAAAGCTGTGACATACCAGCTGAGCAATGCAACACAAAGTGAAGTTAGGGGGTGCTTCCTTAAATTATCTTACTTTCATTTGAACTTATGAAACCAGAGATTCTTATATAAAGGCTTAACGAACAATGATTTACCTGCAAAAAAGGTAATTATTAGAAAAATGCGGCAACTCCAAGGGCACCCCATGGCTCACCACTCAGTTAGTTCGTTCAGGGATCTGTTTTACTTGTGGGCGAAAATGTTCCGTCTCTTTGATATATAAAGAGCAGCTGAGGGCACTCTGTTCAAATTGTGTTTGCTCTTTTGCTGACAGAAGTGACAGTTAAGGGCACAAAGAAAGTAAATTTCCGACCCAAGTTTATTTTACCAAAGCTGATTGCGTATGGAAGCTACTGCTCAATGTTTACCGTGTTAAAGGGCGTGTAAATTGGACAATGCCCCAGCAACGAGTTGGCTCACAGAAAATACACAGCGATCATGTACAAATCCCAATTTCCTTTTCAAACAAATCTCCTAACATAAATGTTTTAATATCACTCAATTTTGATTACTTCTTTTTTTCAATCTGACGACGGATGTCGCTGAAACGGGACAATAACCAACAGGACAACCAACAGGCTGGGCTGACAAAGTGCAATTATTTCTTAAACAAACCATATTTGTTCATATTGCCCAAGTTCGATTATTCCTTTTCCCTTAGGCTTAAAAATTGATTCAAACGAAAGTATTCAGGAAAAATAGATTCCGCTGATGATAATTTCTCCTTAGAGTATCCAGCCCGTAAATTTACTCGCGTAGCCAGATAGATCATGCAGGTATATTGTGAATACTACGGAAATCTCATGTAAAAAAAATTGGAATGCGTAGGGAGAGGGTACACTTCGAGAACACGAGTGGAAACTACAACTCTAAAAAGGTTTTATGTTGGAAAAAAGAATACACCAATTCTCGGTGCACGGTTAGGACGAAAGTCAGGGATTTCCCTTAACAAGTAAATTCAGTGTTCTCATTTTTGTACTAAGAATGTGTTTTGCTTGTGTCCCGCAAAACGAAATGCCGGGCAGGTTCTGTGGGATTCAGTTTAACCTTCGTATGTATTCCACGCACTGATATCCCTGTACAAGCAAGCTGTATAGTACGATTTCCCCTCCGCCGGGTTTGAAAACGTGATCAGGAAGAAAAGATGTACATAACAACCTCTTGTCAAGCAATCAAATGGTGAACTTCTAAACAAACTGAGGTTGTCGGTGCGCCGAAGTAGAACACTAAAATCATGAGGAATCAAAGGAGTTGATATGTCGCAAGAATTGGCACGCGCGCCACTGAATCTCGTTAAGGAGGTTAATTTTCCATTAAAAACTCGGATTATTCTAAATTTTAGGTTTAAAGCCATAATTTGGGAAAGATAAAGCTTTTCAAACAGTCCGGCAAAAGATTTGAAATTTGATTGAGCCGGAAGGTGGGAGATAAATGATGAACACTATTTTACTTCCGAGAGCAATGCCACTCTAATGTTCTCGACATCTATCCATCCTTTAATTTGTTGTTTCTTTTATCTACTGCACGAAATGAAACTCCAATTTGTACTGTTTGTTTGCATTCCAAATGAATAGATTTCTTGTTAACTGGCGAGAAGAACAAACTGGATTTTAGCCGCGTGCTATACATAACGATTATTACCGGGTGCCGTTTTCACCTTTGACCAGGGCCAGTTGGAAATCTGACAAAACAGAGAATAGCCACTTGCTTGAACCTTCTAATCACCGATTAAATTAAATTCTTAAAAAAGCCGTCAAACGGGGAAGAAAAGCCGAACCTAAAATCAGTGTTTTGTTGCGATAAGTAATAACCTGTAGGGAGTGTAAAAGAAGGGTTAATGCACTTTATCGGTTTTTCGTGTAATTTTCAGTGGCGTTCTTTTAGAAAGTTGACAGTTCATTTAGCGCACGCTGTGGTTTGAGTTGATCGATTTGACTTAATCTGTAGTGTCGATAATTAGTGCTCCAGCGTTAAATTCATCGTTAGGTAAGGTGGCTCCCTATAGCGTTTCCTAAAGCATTTTGCTAAGTGGCATGAGTTACAACAGGAACCTAGTTTTTACGTTTTGAAAGATTTTCACATGAGATTTACAGGAAAGGTTGCTAACTTTGATTGACACTGTTTCCATGGCAACAAAGCCCCTGGAAAATGAACGATTATTTGCAGTGCTTACGCTATATTTCTCAATGTATTAAATTTCCTTTGGTGAATTTTTTTTAAACTTCGGCATCGCGTTGGAAACATTTTCGGTGACATTTGGAAGGCAAAAAAAACATGGGGTCACCCAGGTGGTTTCGACCGTATCGTAATTGCACCGAATTGCCTCGACGGTCTTTGGCGAATAATGGATATAATTAGGCGAGTCACCGCTTCCCTCAAAAGTTATGCAAACTTTTAAGGACATTCACCGAAGGAAAAGCGAGAAATCCATTATTTATCTTTTGACAATGATGACGTCATAAAAATCAGAAAAACAGGCGTGCTTGGAGAGGCCCAATCGGGTTGTCCCATAGGCATGGCTTGTCCCAACCTATGGGTTGTCCCATAGGCATACACTGTGCGCACAATAAAGTGTTCTCCGATTCAACGAAGAGTTTGCTTGCTATACCAGTTTTCACTCTTGGCCAAAACTCTAATTTACCCACGAATGCACAGTTTTCTGAACGAAAAAGAAAGCATTGATGCCACTCTTCTCTACTTTTTTTCGCGTGGATGTCGTGCGGAATTTCAGCTCGCGCTATACTAGAGCCCAGCGTGGGAGCGGTCACGAATCTCTGGGGAGCCTCTCACGCTACATCGTGAGATCAGCGTTTGCCCACGGAAAATATGTGATTACGTGGCTAAGTGAAATTGTTGTAGCGCAGACACACGTTACCAAGGAGAAACACAAGATCCACGGGCCCAACTCCGGCGACAACATGGTCAAATTCATAATTTATCGAGCGAGGCTAAGGTGTAGATTAAGAAGCGAAGTTCCTGTAAAAAAATTACCTTCAGAGTGTGATGAGCGCGTCCGAATCAATATTAATTTCAGTCCTACTTGGTTCAGTTGCCGGTTTCCACAGAAAACATTCCCTAATCATATGCAAGAGTATCACTCACGAGCATTCCTTTCCTCTGAAAGGGGCCAGAATGGCAGACTTGGGAATGGACGGTCTAAGTTAATTGTCCAATTATGTGTATAGCTAACTTCTAGGTAAATGAGATTGTGAATTTTAAGCTCGGTATATGAATGAAACTACAAATTTATCGGTGGTGACGCGCGCATTCGAGAGCTTCGTCTTTTTCTTATTAGCCTTTATTATATAGACGCGAGTGTTTTACTGGGAATTGAACCACTCGTAAAATTCATACGAAACAACACCCGGGACCGTAGTGGCATAGTGACGTATTTTCCATATCCTCACTGGTTAGGATATCAATGACGCCATCTCTCGCCTTTAAGTGAATAAAACTGTTTTAGCTTTTACTTGATGTGTATATAATAAAAAGAAAATTACACGTTAGCTCGAAGATATGAATTTTATGTTCTCGTGGCAAGAACAATAACAATATCTTGTTTTTGCCACTCGAACATAAAATTTATATCTTCTCGCCACCGTGTAATATCCTCCATGTATAACAGGCGTTATTTGGCGCGACACCCGAGGGAGCTAATTCGCGCTTGGCCAAATAAACCCTGTTTTATGCAGAATACCCTTTTCTATTCATCGTTATCTATCGTTATGTGATCCTGTTTTAGAAGTTTCTCTCGCCCTCGCCTGCGACTCGCGTCACGGCATGAAAGGCGCGATGAGGGCACGCGGACGAACTGGGAACAAAAAAAAGCTTCTTTTCCAACGATGAACTAGACGATCACTGACGATCACGCTTCTTTTGCACTGACATTTGCGCATGCACAGACCAAAAGACTAAGCGAAATAGATCAGAACCAGGTAGCGCTCCCTCTAGACACTTCGCCTGAGCATTGAACCGTGATATTTTGGACCGCGGATCGCTTACACCCACTCGAGTTCGTTGCGAGTGCGGCCCTTCGTTAGCTTTCAGACACCCGCCCCTGAAGGGAAGAGAGGGAGAGAGATGTCGGCCTCTGGACCACATGTGACAGATCCCTTCTATATTCGCAGCTCAGTTCATTTCCTCTCAACTAAGTCAAAGATTTCTCAAGGTTTCGTGGCTTGTTGTGATCGTGACCAGGGTTATCGGATTCGAAAAATTTTTCCCTTACAATTCATGCACAGTTGCATTAGGTTTGCCTTGATTTCTTAACAGACATTAAACAATCTAATATAACGATGCATTATAAAGAAAAGACACGAATCCACTCTGTATAGGAAAGCAATTTGAAGAACAAAGACTTAGTAGAGTTTGCAGTCAAATTACCACTACACTCTTTCCTGTAAAGTAAACTTAACTCTTAATTGCATGGTCGCTATACATCTTTACAATTGCATGGGAATTCTCCCTTTTTCACACTATCCAAGTATTTATCCCATTGCTGGTCAATATGTAACGGATCTGCGCGTTTTACGTAAAAAATTATCTACTCGACAGAGAAATAGAGTACAAGTCTAGAACCTCAGAAACGTCGGTAGAAAGGATATTTTCCTTTCTTGCAATCTCCACGCTTGTTTGTTCCAGAAATAAATTGGCTGACAGCCTTCTAAAGAGCTGGTCGCCTTGCGTTATTGAAAGTCTCCGGGAGGACGCCCTCCCTTCTCGCCAGAATGCATTCGTCTTTTCGGATGTCATTTTCTCAAACTCGTCGCCTTGAGCGTAAGCTTACATTAAAGAGTTTCCAAAATCCCTGCAGAGGCGTATGTTTCTTTACCAACACCATTCTCTCTCAAACGAAATTGCTCAAAGCATTCAGGAAGTCTGTTAAACACACGATAAGCTGACCAAAGCTTGGTCGTTCGTCTTCGGACAAAGCCCAGCAACAAGCAATGACGGTGAACAGTTCATCGGGACAGTTCACTGGCTGCGAGATTCTGTGTCCTTGTTTTAGAAAGTTCAGCATTTCAAAGGCGTCGATATTCCCATATGGCTGCTGTCCCAGTGTCATTAGTTCCCACAGAAGTACACCGTAGGCCCACTGTGAATGACAAACAGGAGGAGATAGATACAGAAAGACAGACAACAAAAAGAGGCCTTGGTTACTAGCGTCAACGGTCAACCCCAGTTGATTGTGATAAAATTAGTAATTGAACTGGGTATCAAGTTCCCCATCTGGATTCCGCATTAAAATAAGTCCTGTGTAGGACTGTAGTTGAACAAACGGTTTAGACCACTGGTTCAACAGATCAGGATAAACCAGTCCTTACCCATGGGAGAAGTCCTTAAAAAGACTGTCGTTTAGTGAATAGGTTGAACACAGGAGTATCAGTAATCGTCCTCGAGAAGGCTGGAAAGCCTGGAAAAGCCGATTAACGCCAATCGGGAGATAGTTTCATGGGATTAATTTTACAGGAACTAGACCCTGGTCTAAACCAGTATCACTGGTCTTTTTGTCCTATTGTGAAGGTGGCCGGAATAGTCTTGAAAAAGACTGTTATTTGGTGAACAGTTTGCATCTTGGAAAATCCTCAATAGCTTGGCCTGTGTCCAGTGGTAATAAGCCCTAAAGAATCAATACAGTCCTCTATACTTTTTCTTTGCGGCCTCACGCTTTAGTCTCTCCCAGTGTTCATATGCATGGCTATTGTGCCGGTTGTGCGACATTTTTAATGCAGATGGTAAGTTTTCTTTTAAACAGTGTACATGAATTGGAACGTTCTTCACCGCCCAATGATGAGAGAAGCCCTTCTCCCTAACATATCTGTCCCCCAATCTGTCTCCACCGAGGCCGACATTAGGGTCGTTTATAGGAGAAAAATAATCCGCGGCTTGCATTGGACGCCAACTGCCCGTATAAATGGTACAATTATTTTTCTTGTATAAACGTCCCTATTGAAGCACTGAGTGAACACACTTGACTATCCTCAGTCTAGTCTTTGTCTGCAATATTTCTGGGATGGTCGCGAAATGCTCCTTCTTTCCTGATAGTAACAACAGTTCTTGCGTGACGACAGATGGAATGGATTTGAAGGAAAGTACACGGAAAAACTAACTAACCCTCCACTTTTTTTACTCACCGCATCACTAGCGACTGTATATCGGCCATGTTCCAAGCTTTCCACAGCCATCCATTTAACGGGTCTGTTCTCGTTGTCTCCAAGACAACAATAATCTTGAGGAAACAAGTCTCTAGATAAGGCGCAGTCAGTTACTTTTACATTGAGGTCATCATCAATTCTGCAAGGCCAAAAGAACTCAAATGAAGAACGACTCTAAAATCGTGAGAAAGCTAAGACTTTTGTACTTGGACAGAAACCACTAAATGGACTGCGAAAATAACGGTATTCCTAGGGATGGAAATAACAATGTACCCTTCGATCTCCGCTGCCTCCCCCACGACTACACCTACCTGAATCTTCCCCTTTCTTTTGTTTGAAATATTTTTTTCATTGAACTTCAACTCCTCCACAGGAAACACAGAAGAGAAAAGGACCTAGCAATCTACTTACACGCAGTTTCTTGCAGCTACATCTTTGTGAACAATTCTTCGCCTTGCTAAATACTGCAGTCCTTTGGCAATTTGAATAGCAACAAGAACCAGATCTGCAGTTGTCAGTGACTATAAGGTAATGAAGAATGAAATGAATGCTGATCACTGGTACTAACTAGCAGTATATTGACAGAGTTTTCAATTTACAGCCTCTTCTAGATTCCAGTTTCATGCCTTGTTCTCCTGTTTCACAAATTGCAACCTTTACATAATGTACATAAAATCAAATGTTTAACGGTTTTCATGGATCACTCACCTTAGATCCTCCTTCTGGTGACCTCGATTTCTTGAGAAACAATTTCAAATTTCCTCTATTCATGAACGGAAACATAACTAATGGCTGTTTCTCGTCCTCCAAACACACTGCCATGACAGGCAACAGATTTTTGTGAGTAAAATCCTTTAACATTGAACTTTCTATCAGCAACAAATTGACTTGCTCTGATGACGCCAAGCCAGAAACAGTTTTTACTAACACACTTCGCTGTTGTTTTTCTCCAGGTCCAGTTAGAACTCCACTATAGATACGGGCAAATGTTCCTGGAGAGAACAATGAAAGGTTTCTAAGCATTAACTAATTTTTGCTAACTAAGGAGACCATAGAACATGTTATCAACATAACAAATTTTCACTCACCTTCTTCTAACAGTTCCCCTAAAGTGATTCTATCCATTTCTACTGTTAAATCCTGCAGTTCTGTTTTCATATCCCTGTCGCGATATTTCCCCTTCTGTGTTGATTGGAGTCCGCCTCCACTGTAATAGCCATCACTGGGTGCAATGCTTATTGTACTTTCTCTTACAGGGAACCCCCCTGGTATCCTTGGCCTTGCATGAGGTAAATCTCCATTTAGAACAAGATTTGTCACATTAGGGATTGTTTGGTTTGGATAATTTACTGTTGGACCAGGCTGGACATCAACAAGAACATTATTAAAGCAGTTTGGTGTGGGTATGAGGTTGTTTGGGGCGACAGGAGTTCCATCTAAGAAACAAACAAACAAAAAAGCAAACATGATTTCATAAAATTTATCTCGGAATAGTTTCACCATCCCATGAAAGGGGTGGCCACTCGTTCATTAGACATCTTGAGAGCATTGTCTGTGGCACAGGGGGGCCTTCGCTGCCTCTTAATTAATAGGGAGTTTAAGCAACAACAGTGGCAACACCAACAAAAACATTGCTTCAAAATATAGATTTGTGCAATTGTAAGTTATTTAGTGATTCTATATTTTGTGATTATTCTATACAGTTCGTGTTATGTTGTACAGCATGGACGGAGTATTCTAGGACTGGATCGGTAGGAACAGGATTGAAGTAAAGATTTGCAGTTGCGTGCTCACGCTGTTGTCAAACCCTTGAATTGGGTCATTTCACATTTTTGTTTTGCTGACAACAGCAAGGAAATGTACCAAAATCCATGCAGCACCTGCAGAGTGTGACTAATAATTATTGTTAAGAATAATTATTGCTTTGCATTGCATTGTATAGTAAAGGCCACATGCAGAAACTGAGGCACTCGGAGCGAAATGAAAAACTGACTTTGACACAAGAGGGTTGTGTTTTCATCCTTCTAGTGATAGAATTCATAAGGTGTGTGTGTCTGCTGACAGGCCAATGTGACAAACCTGGTTTGGTAGCAGCTTGATTTGGCTGTTGGACAGCAATCAAGGGTGTTTTTGACTGACTGGACTGCCCACCAACAGCATCAGTATCACTGCACATATGACAGTAAACAAGAAAAATCAAACTTAATTACCTGATTCAAATTCCAGCATACAACCAGCACAAGCCAATAGACTGAACTCAGAGAATTTTACTGTAAAAAGGGTCTGATAGTGCAAAAAAGGTCTGGACATATTAATAGATGTACTTTGTTAAAGAGAGCAAAAGCAAAATATTTTGCTAGGGCCAACTTAAATGTCATTTAAAAACCTGACAAAATACTGTTGGCAGGATCACACTGTTTTCTGGCACATGGAAATGGTTTTCAGTGTTCTTTTCAGTATATATGTACCATGATTTTGAATGTTCTGGTAATTTAAACAGATTTCAAAAGACTGATGGCTAACCTAACAACTCCCAGTGTTTTCTCTGGCCTTTGTTCCTCTGTACAGAGATACCCATTAGTAAACACTGGAGGAAATTATCTTTGCTTATACACGTAGTTCACCACTAAATTTTCTCAGATTCTTATTGGTTTAAATTGATCATGTGATGCGATAGTGTTCATTCGCGGAGAGACACTATCAGCCCATAGTGCCCGTCTGAGGAAAATACCTGGACGGATAGTAGTTGTCCGTGAAAATATTTCTGTAAACAAGTGGGTTTATAGAAAGTAAACAACTGAAATTGTATTAAGAGGGTTTTGTTTGTTTTCTTTTTCAAATTTTACGTTTAGCTTTCACGGCTTTAATCTAAAAAAGTTGAAAAATTCAATATGATTTTTTAACTGCTGCACGAGAGAAAATTTAGTGGTGAACAATAAAGACAATAGAGTGTTTATGTCTCGGAACTATTGGTCTGATAGTTGCCCCTTGGAAATTTGATGTTCTCAAAACTAGCATATGTCAAATTTCTGCGGGGCAACTATCAGCCCATAGTTCCTCACCAGAAACACTCTATTGTTTAATTAGGGTTGGTAAAATTACTTTGAGCCTCCTCAGACAGAAACCAACCTGGACTCCTTCTTTGGATTTGGCATGGAGTGAATATGAATAGCAGCTACTGCAAGGGCAATGATGAGGATAATACTACAAGCCACTCCCACTGCAATGTAGAACACTGTAGTCTTGTCCATAGGTGGAGCAGAGGTGCTTGCATCGGAATCAGCTTGAAATATCAGTCAATCAATCAATCAATCAATCAATCAGTCAATCAAATTGGAATGCCCAATGGCACCTCCACAGAGTGGACATTAAAACAACATAAAACAGCACTGTACTTAACTTCCAGCCTTGTATTGTTCAGAAGTGTGGTTTTAGTAGATACATTTTAATCTGCAGGCAAGGTATTGACTTCACAATAATAATTGATTTAAAGGCATGAGTTCACAGGTTCACAGGTATATCCTGGTATTGAGCTTGTCTGGTTTTCCCACAACATGCACGTGGAGTGCATTCTATTAGATATTATATGTTCTTAAAAATTCTCCATTATTGATATTAATGATGGATTCTGCTTCAGCCCATCTTATTATTCACGACTGACTGCAAATATCACAAAAATATTTTGAAAAATCATACTTGACAAGCTGACAGGCTGAGGATTTCAACCAAAGAGGATTAGAATTTATCAAGGCTTTCAGTAAATGATTTGATGCAGACTTCAGTTCAATTCCAACCACGAAGAGTAGACAAACAAACATTTCCAAGATTAAAATTAATGTTCCTTTCTGAAGTCTTTTCCTCTTGCTTCCAACAATATTATTGATAACTGCAACTCAGTTTCTGCCTGCCACAATCAAGACTGCTACCCTAAATCAGTCCCTTGAAAAATCATTTTAACATTTTTATCATTAACTTCCTTTTAATTGACAGTCCTACCAAAATAGCCTAAATATATTTAATAATGAGCACATGCACTTTTTTATGTGGATTAGAAATGACCCACAATCTTATGAAACATTTTTTTTTTCACTTAATACGACAGTATTATTTACCAATGTGTCCGGAAAGTGTTGGTTTCTTGGTAAATACAGGAGCAGCTGAATCAGAAAATTATAATAAAACAATGGTTAAACAAGTTACAGTAAATTGCAGATGGAAAATGTGTCATTTAATTGATTTTAGTCTTATATACAGGGTGTTTCAAAAGTTCGTTCTGATTTGTTTTCTTCTAACGTTTCATTATTTATTTAAACTACCTCTTTAAAAAGTAGGTACATTATTTTTTGGTTATTTTTCATTCAAGTCATTAAGATTAGTAGTAACCAGAATGCCCGCCTTTATTTTTAATGACATTTTCTAAGCGCCTGGGCATAGAATGTGCGAATTCCTTTAGGGTGTTAAGAGTCATATTTTTCCATGCAAAGTGTAGTCGCCTTTTCAGATCTTTCATCGTTTTGGGGGCTGGATCTTTGTACGTTGTCTCGTCAATGATACTCCAGATGTTCTCAATGGGATTGAGATCAGGAGAGTTCGCTGGCCAGCCATCCTTGGCTATAAGGTTTGGCAAATTCTTTAGACACCATGTCTGAGTTGCCTTTGAAGTGTGAGCCCGTGCTCCATCCTAAACGAATGTCATCCCTTTCTTTGAGCTAAACAACTTCCTCTCTATCGGGCCACCTGTCACCTGACGCCTTGATGTTAACGGTTTCACTTCTTTCTCAATTAAGGATTTGATTGATGTTGTACTCAGAAGTTAAGGTTTGGCCCGTGGGTAGCATGTGTAACTTTGTGAGCCCACGACCCGTCATGTCACCCCACACCATCACCCTCGTACTTTGCTTCACTTGGAAAGCTGGAGGAACATCGCATTCCTGCAAACCCCGTACGATATCGTTTTTTGGATTAGGGTACTGAAAAAGAAATTTAGGACACTCGTCTGTAAATAAAAAATTATCCCAATCCTCTGCTGTCAGCTTCGCGTATTTGTTGGCGAATCTCGAACGGGCTTTCCTTTGCTTTTCGCTCAACAGAGGTTTTTTCTTTCGCTTGAAAGCCTTCCATCCTTTCCCAGTCATGTATCTCCAAACCGTTATGCTCCAAACTTCGATACTTTTCTGCTGAAGATTCTTGGCAATCTTCCTTGTTGAATCCCGTTTGTACCTCGCTTTCTCGATTGACCTTCGGGCACAATTGGTCAGAACAGACGGTCGTCTGCTTCTTGGTTTGTCTTCGAAGCACTCTCCTTTCGAACACTTGTTCACCCAACGTTCCGTCTTGTTAAAAACTTCAGCGATTTCTTTGACTGAATGACAACATAATCGTAATATGGCTGCTTCAGCTCTAGCATAAACAATGTCTGACTTCATTTTCGTGACAGAGAAAACAAGAAGTTCAGGAAAAAAAAAACGGAATAACAACAAATTCGGGAAAGGAACCACACACACAAAGGGCACGAAAAAATGGCGGTAAACGCGCATGTGCACATTTGGCTCGAAAATCGAAACAAACGCATCTAGTAGACAATTAAAATTGCTATTGTCACTTATTTTAATAAATTCTCCACGTCAATTTATTGAAAAGTTCTAACAAACAATTAATTTGTTTAAAAAATTAACAACTTTAAACCGGAACGAACTCTTGAAACACCCTGTAAATATCAATCCAAGCTACATGTCTTGTGATCAGCACAGATTGCGACTGAACTGAATTGTAAGGAAATGAAAACTGGCCAGGACACCTAATATTATTCTCTTAAGCAATTCTGCTATCCTATGAGTGCCAGGGCATTTAGTGCCGTTTCCAGTTGTGATCAAAGCCAAAGTATCTACGCGTACAGTACTGTGACACATGGCTTCACCACTCATTGCCTCAATCAGGGAGACCAGAAACGTGAAAAACAGGGTCTTGGAATAACAGTGTTAAGATCATGCTGACTGCATACATATCAATGCCTTCAGTTTAAATGATCATACAGTGCTGTTTAACCCATGGATTTGTC
The DNA here is from genome assembly GCA_014634185.1 of Astreopora myriophthalma. Lineage (NCBI taxonomy): Eukaryota > Metazoa > Cnidaria > Anthozoa > Scleractinia > Acroporidae > Astreopora > Astreopora myriophthalma. Next base: position 3,507,422 of record BLFK01000134.1, on the reverse strand, counting down.
TCCTTCACCTCTTCCATGCACAAAACCTGAATGGGCCGACAGCAAAGAAGCTAGATGCGGCTTCAAGGTTGGACAGGGGCAGAGTGATGGACTAAACTCTCAACCCCAAGATGACTGATTAATTATCCACTCACATTTTCGACATGTTTTTATCCTCCTCAGGTTTAACACCCTTAGATCTTTTGCAAACTCAGAACTAATGTTAATCTGGATCAACATGTGTGCAGTGCCATACTTTGTTCCTCTGCAAGTCATATTTACACAGAATTCTGGAAAAATAAATTACACCAAACCATTTGTTATCATCTCAATATCCAGGCAGCTAACATGCCCACAGCCATCTGCAATAGTGTATTTGTAAAATTATTTCCCTGTATTTCAGCAGGGGTGTGGAGGTTGCGGGGGGGGGTTCAACTGAGCTTCCCACTGAAAGCATCCTTACAAAGAAACAAAGAACTAACGTTGTACCATCCGCACAGACATTTTTTACCAGGAAAAAATCCTCCATTTTGAACTCAGTGGTCAATATTGAGGATATTTGTTGCACATTCCAATACATGTCACATTCTGAGAATGGAGGAAGTTAAAAACACTTTCATTCTACTCCTATCTTTCTTTGCCCAGCTGACGGGTAAACAAGACAAAATAAATAAGTAAATTAGAAGGTTGACATGATAAATTAAAGGGCCCAGGTCAGCTAAAATGTATTTGCAACGATTTCAGACGAAACGTTCTCGAAGAGATCGAAATATAGGAAGCACCAGAAAGGGTATTGGAAGCAAGAGGTATGATTGATTTCAATAAGATTTCGTACATGTAATTTCAAGGATTGCAGTTCCCTTGTCTTTGTGCATTGTTGGGTGTCAACATTCACTATCCTATCGCCGTAAATCTTATCACTGTGACTTCAAGACACGAAAACTGCGTATGTTTTCAAACGCTCCATAAATTCCTTTGCCGATAAAACTTCGCGGGCCTCAAATCTGTGTGTCCTTCTCGAAGGTACAGACGTGTCGCGGTCGGATCGCAGTTACCCTGCGAGCAGTGGATTCTCGTCTCTTAACCGCTTTGGTAGCGAAACGGGAGAGAAACCAAAGCGGATGAGAGACGCGAATCCACTGCTCGCAGGGTAGATCGCAATCAACGTGCTTTCGAACGTTTGATCCATCGCAAATCGTACTATCTGGTTGATCAGTCGCCTCACCTTTCTTCATTTCTGGAATACGGCCGAATTTTTCCATGTTCACTCTTGGTGGGAACAAAAGATCAGGAGTGTGTGATTTGATTTGTAATCCGTAATAGTACCTCTGCAAGGGAGAAGAGGTCATCACAAATAGTAAACAAAAGCACACATTTCGCTAGCGCTGGTTTCACACCATTAATTTGTAAACATACTTTACTTAAAACAGTGAGGGTCGAACATACTGTAGTTTGAAAGTACTTTTAGCCATATATCAACCAATTGAAATGATGGAACAGAACTTTGATTGTGTAACTCCTTATTCAAATAGGAACAAAGTTTACTTGTGCAACTGGTCATGCGAAATCACACGATCGGCAGACAAATGAAGTAAAATCATGTTCAGCCGCTTCTTGATCATCAGCTGTCTCTAAAATTAAAATGACTGCGCGCACACTTCTTTCGCGCGCCTGACACCAGCATCACTGTCAACAAACACTAAATCGGTGACTTTAAAACAGCAATTGAAAAGGAAAATCAACAAACAGATTTCCACTAAGTTCTTTTTAAACTCACCACAGGATTCGAGGGTATTGGTTTAGAGTACCAAATAAACTTTAGGCAGTTGACTCGAGGAGGGACAGTCATGTTAAAGTTAACGGCATTCGCTTGGATTTTTCCGTCTCTTATATAGAAGATGTCACCTTTGAATCCTAGAAAGAGGATGCAAAACAACTGTTTTAACCAAAATTAAATTCGATGATGATCGTACTAAACGAAGCAACCCACCGAGAATTTTCTTGGCTTCGGTACTGTTGATGTAGAAATTTAGGGAGCGCGCGGTCGATGTAAAAACGAAACATAGTACGAAGACTAACAGAAGAAATAAACGAAATTGATTCATCTTTCCACCCTTTCGAAACGATTTTAACTTGTCAAAGAAGTCATCATTTTTTTTGCCTGAAATACACTTTGAGAGACGCTTTGTTCTGATGTTTGTCTAAATCTAAGCGCCCTGAACGAAATGCATTGTTCAACAGCCAATCAACAGAAACAGAAATGAATTGATTGATTTCAGGTTACCCGCCCGTACGAGGATTGCCCTGGGGACGAGGTTGAATCATTACCAGTCTCACGCATTTTTGGAATGCAGTGGGTTTATTATTATAGTTTTTTAAAATGAAGGTGTTATTGAGACGGGTTTTGCCGTGGATCTGTTCCATCCAAGAAAGAATTATTCTAAGATCGTGTTCATCTACTACCAGACAAGAATTTGGCCGGGCTTTTGAAGAGATTGTCGTTCAAAGCTTGCGAAAGTTCTCCCTAGACGTAGCTGTTTGCGGTGGGCCAAGAGATCGAGGCATCGATTTTAGAGGCATTTGGCGTTTAAAGTCGTCGTCTGTGCGTGTTATAGGTCAATGCAAACGATATAAAAGGCGTTTGGGTCCGAGGCATGTACGTGAATTGGAGGGTTCTATGAGTCATGAGGTAAAAGAAACCCTTGGGATTATAGTTTCAGAGTCTGGGTAAGTACGTCATATCATAAGTTACGAAATGTTGCAGTGTTCCCGGGTGATATTCAGAGAACATGACTTTAGGTTGGGGAGGGAGAGGTGAGGGAAGGGAAGGAAAGTGGGGGTGGGGGTGCAAGGCTATGCTCAAGATCTTCAGCATGAGGTTGCAGACCATGCACATATTGGCTCAAGATTGCACAAGATTAGTATTATCTGGAAGGAAGGAAGATAAGTATTGTCTGTTGGTGTGCAGATAAATATCTTGCCATATCAAAGATTGGTACTATCACATGAAAAATATAAAAGGTATCTTAGCTCTACCCCCTCTGCTTTGTAAAATAAATTAGTTGAAACTGTACTCAACAAGTCTGGCTTGAGAACATTCTGACATGGAAACTGTGATTCAACCTTAACTGGGCACTGGACTAGCGAACTGAAAAGTTAGTCTTCACCTTGTCCTTTTTTTTAAAGGAAAACAGCAAGCTGTGTTGAAAAACTCACCATGCCCCTTCTATATCAGAGTATGTTGGTTTTAATTCCAGTCTTTCTGTAAATTTTAGTTTAACCATGTACTGTTTTTAAAAAATTACAATAGGCTGCTCCCATGCCTGCCTAGAAATTCTTTTGACCATAATGGAGCATAAAACTTCTCCCAGTCTACAGTTTATGTTTGTGTTAATTTTTTAATAATTATGGACCGAATTCATAAATGGTAACTAATAAATTATCCTTTTCTTCTCACTAACCTAGTCAGCATGTAAAAATTGGAAACAACGTTTGCTTTAAATTTATGAATTCGGTGTTTATCTTTCAGTTATAGCAAGGATGCTTATGAAGTGTCTATGGGTTCATTGTACCCAATTGCCCTCACCACACTGAGTGGTCACAGTGATGACATTCTACACTGGTACTCTAGTCAGGGAAACAATAAACAAGGTGTTGGGAAATTTTTCAATGGTATAGAAAGTGACTCATCCTTTGAACTGCACTGTAAATCATCTAGCAAACCCTTGCTCATGGACAGCTATATGCATGTAGGATATGATCTTTACAGCAACACTGCACGAATCCATAACAACAATACATCAGTTAACAACAATCATCAGTACGATTTAGAGAATGATAAGGAAATAAATAACAGTCACTGGATTGCAAGCCACGAACATGGCAAACTCGACAACAAGGATGAATCAAGCATATCTCCAAAATCTTGTGGGTACAGTTCCTTCAGAACAGGTACCTCAGACAAGATTTCTCAAGTGAGTGGTTTTAGAGATGCTGATGAAGATAGCACACGGTTGACAAATTCTCAGATTTCTGAAATGGGAATAGGGGTATTCACTATGTTCGAGCTAAATCCAGCTGCACAGAAACTTTTGCCAAATTTGGTGGTTGGTATGAAGTACAGAAGACATAATTCTAAAACTCTTGAACTTTTTATTAATGAAGATGACTCTTTTGTCATTGTAACAAAGTGATACTTGACTGCATAGTAAGCATTTCCATATGGTTTTTGAGTGCTTGAAAGCTGATTTCCAAACTTTGGATTTACAAGAATTGGGACATAAAGAAAGAAGGGGCCCCTACCATTCTTTCTTTTGCTCTTCCCCCATTTTTACACTCATTTAAAATTCGAAAATTGGCTTCAGATGCTCAAAAGCCACACAGAAAACCATGAGGAAACCCTTGTTATGCAGGGTACCAGTTTCTGAACATATATACAACATTGCCATGACACCGAAAGGTCAAGGAAGACAATAACTATTTTTCAAAATAGTGAAGAGCAATAAAATAAATGAGTATTATTTGTTTGTTTGTTTGTTTGTTTGTTTTTTTTTACATTGTAGGTTTAATTTTCAAAAAATTAGTGCCTTATTTTGCCAAAGGGTTCATCCTGTGTGGTTAAAATTAGTTTGTTGGCATTGCAAAGTTTTGTACATGTAAGGAACTCAGTTGATTTGCTTTTGTAGGTTACAATGATATTAACAGCAAATTTGTGTCAGGAAGGAAAGGTTATTGCAGTTAATAGTTTATGATATTATGTGTTTTTGTCTGTTTTTTGTCGCAAAGCATCCAGTAAGCAGTCTTTCTGTTACAAACAAATTTATTTTAATAAGCAATCCTGTATCCTGTCACACTGTAATGTTGATGCATTTGTACATGTAGCTCAATATCTACAAATTATTGATAAGTTAAGAGCAATTTACCGCACCATATAGTGGGCATAATTTATGCTTGTATTTAACATACTGAGTTGTTGAAAGCTCAAATAAAATGAAACTACTCAATGTTTAATGAATAAATACCTTCATTGTTAAAGGTGAAAGTCCCTTGATTTCCTTGAAAATAAAAATTGTTCATCATGGCACTGATTAGCTGAAAACATTTTTTTCATAAATTGCTTGTACTACATACCAGTAACTAGTGATAATTTCTCTTTTTATAATAGTCTAAAATATTTGCTGTTTTGTCAGCTTCTCATGGAAAAATGATGTGTGTTTGGAAGGAGATGGTTAAAATGTGTTGAACATTCTATAAGTATTGATTCTCACATCACCACTCAGCTTCAACTGTTTTGGTTTTGACTGCTCTCCTCTCCCTGAAATCAGTCCTGTTTAGCTTGATACATTCTTCCATAAACTTTGGTTTAAGGCCCTTCCCTTTCAGAATAATAAATTTCAAGGTGAGTATATGGCCTGTGATGTATGGCCCACACAATTCATGCCACCACCATACCGTCAAGATTTGAACAAAGTAATTTAATTTCCCCTTCACCTTTATAATCTCCATTTAATCCCCAAGAGGTCCCCCAGTGACAAAATTGTCTGACAATAGAAAGAGTAAAACCTATAAAGTCTCTATTGGGAGTTAAAGGGTTAATAAATAGAATAATCTATGAGAAGTTTCCCGTAACCGAAATTAAAGCCAGAGTATTTCACGACATGAAGCTAGAAGTTATTTACATATAATGGGAGGTGCTGTAAATGTTGTGGGAGTTACATAGTTTGTCCTCAAGGAAATAACTGAAAACTATTTTTGGAATCAGTTTCCCTTTATTTAGCTCAATCTGAGGAACACCAGGAAAAGGTTTTAGATCCATTTATCCTTGCTGACAGGAATCTCCCACTTGGAGGAAATGTTTGCTTGGTTAAACTATAGCCTTTAAAAAGCAAATTTGTCATGGACAACGAAATAAGAACTTTTTAATGTGAAATACAGTAATTTAGGGGTGGGGGCAAAATTTATTTGATTGTCTGGTTTTAATAACAGATTATGGGAAAGCCCCTTTTTAGATAAAATTCTTAAGGAAGAACGCAATTTCTCAAAGAAAGCGATTGAAGACGTAAGTACACTTCAACCAACTTGATTCGAGTTCCGGTTGTGGGTTGAACCCGCGCCACCTCCGCCACCCTCGCAACCCTCGCAAGGCTCATTTTGCTCAGCAGGACATCGGTCAGCGGCTGTCAAAACAAGAAAACAAAAAGACTACGTAGACTACGTGGAAGTAAACGGTGGCTAGCAGCTGTCGGGTCGAAAGAAATTTTAAACTAAAGTAGATCGTTTCCTCACATTTAGATCACAGAACACGTAACAACAGTGGGATTATTATCGGAGGCCGGGATTTTGGTGTTATGAGCCATTTGCAAACCCTCTGGAACGCTGAGGCTTCGTCCATTTGGTGCCTGCTTTCACATTTTTCACGAGAGTCTGGAATTTGTCTTGAGTACTGTGCCGGGAAAATAGTTTGATTACGCAAGGGCTGTCGATCCTTTTGGACATTAAAGAGGGTATTCTCTGTGGTTATGTCGGCAGAGTTAAATAATATGCCCTCACAAGAAGTAGCGGAGGGAAGCAAGATCGAACTTAGGACATCATCTGGAGCAGTCATTTGTTTGAACTTCTCCGAGAAAGATGTTTTACCGAAGATTGTGCGTCTCGTCGACCCAGATTCCGACCATTCGGTAGTATTTCGATCGGAGAATGGCGTTTATCATGAGCTGGACTCCGACTGTACTTCAAGTTTACAAGAATTGCAACACTTGAACCATTGTCATCATTGCAACTGCGGCGATTCAGTGAACGAACAGTCCCAAAGTCACGGTGCGAACGGCGATGTTCGCAGAGGAGACGAACGGCTTGAAAAACAACGGGAAAAACTTCAGAAGAAACTACGGGAGAGAAAGGCAAGCAGTAAAGACGACGAAACTTGCAATGGCCATTCTCATCAAGTTATTCAGTTGCCAATCCAAGGTCTTAAACAGTATGTACGAGTTAATTCAGCCAATATGAATGGCGAAAAGCACAAGACCGATTCTTCAAAAGACGGTAATTTATTTTAATGCAGCATTGTATGTTTTCTTTGTATTTTAACTTGAGAGCAGAGACACATTATTTTAAGTGAATGTCTAGTATTTAGGGAAGAAGCACATTTTTCACTTAAACATCCATTTCAATTTCTTTTTCATTGAGAGCTTTTCCCCGCCGGATGAAATATATTGGAAATCTTCAAACAAATTTGAATTCCCGTCAATACATGTTATCTTAACCTTAATAATTATTATTCATATATCAGTATGGGGAATTTCTTTTTCATCTCACTTCCTCGCTTTGTCTGATCGTTGGATGTTAATTTTCGTGGTGCGATCGCACGTGTTAGAAGTATATATATAAGCTTTAAAAGTCGAAAAAGACCTTTTAATGACAAAAATAGAAATGGTGACAATTTTTTTTCCTTCATTCAGACTCGTCACTGGAAACCAAGTCTACAAAAGGTAAGGCTATATGTATTTGCATTGCCCTGTCCCTGTTTTAGTCCTCTTGTATTAAATTTCCTTTTCTGTAAATCTATAAGTTATAAATGATCAGTATTGCTTGTACTACAAGTACCTGTAGCATGGATCAGAGAAAGTACCCCATAGTATATTGACAAGTTTTCAACAGGGATGCATTTTGTCCTGTAAATAAATATATAAAAGCAGAACATTCCTTGAGTATTGGCTAAACCATCTTTAAGAAAATTATTTTGAAAATATTGTTTCTTTTGATTGCCTTGAATAACTTGGTAAGGAATATTTCCAACAAGACATGTTTTTGGCATTGTTTTTTTGAAAAACACATGACATTGTTCAGAAAAATACAGAACATGATTTGTTAAATTGTTCCAAAAACACACACTTTTCACACGTGGCTACCAGAAACAATTAGGCCAGGATTATTTATTGTTTGCTTTGTGTGAAAGTTAAGCCTTTACGCTAATAAAAGTTCCTTGGCACTTGAGAATCCTTTTAAAGCTAAAGAGGTCATTTTCCTCAATTTTGGTGTTTGTTTTAAGTATTGTTTATTCCTCGTAAAAAGGTTTTAGAAATGTGTAAATAAGCTGATTTACCTCCTTCCAAAACCATTGCTCATGTTGCTTTACTTAAAGGGGCTCTGTCATACTACTGTATATTGGCCTTACTGTAGACTGCTAAAGGATGTCTTTAAATCAGTGAAAACCCAAAATAGTAATGCAGTGTGTTTATTGAAGACCATGTTACTGCACAGAGGCTATTTACTGTCTTCTGTTGTTACGGATGGCAAGGATGGAAACAGATTATATTTTGAAAACTTTAACCTAAATTTTTCAAGTTTTCGCACATGATATTGAGGACATGGCAAAAATGTATTATGGGTGACACTTCCTGCAAAAAATTGTTCGATATACTCCTCCTAAATTTAAAAGATTGGTTTGGGCACAAGTGAAGGTCATAAAGAAGGATTTCTGTGTTTTTGGCAGCAAACCTTCTGTGACCAAACCCCTTTAACAGGAGGCCACAAGTACATTTTAGCCACTGCATATAGTTTGGCAGATGTTTGGTTCAAAGGTCACTAACATAATTATTATGGTGTCATTGGGTCACACACAAGTTGAAAGTCAAAATTGAAAATGCCTTCTTTCTTTTTTGAAGATAACATTTAATAGTCAGGGCTGTTATTAAGTGTTAACTTGTAAGCAAGTGCAATGTATAATTATTATCACATTGTTAATGTAAATGTCAGCTACATGTATATATGCCGACACATACATCTGTACATCAGCGCATTTGATGAACACAAGATCAGCAGTTGGGGACCACCTCAGAGAGGAACACAATATGGAACGGGACAACATCATGCAAAGCTTGAACACTCCAAGAAAGTGCCAAAACAAACGTGGTTGTCTTATTTTTGAAATGCTGTTTATCAAGGAACTGAAACCAGCACTAAACAAACAGTGTGACTCAATCTGTGCAGTTATTTTTTTGGACAGTTCTTAAGCTTTCAAGGCTACATACATGTATAAGGTTCCTCATTCCATTATTTTTGTCACATTTCACCATTGATGGCATTCCCATCCACTTCTATATAATTTAATTCATTCTATTTCTTTTATATTTTACCACAACTTGAAAATGACCTCGAGAGGTCAAACCATCATTCTTTTTTATTGCCTTTTTTTAATTACAAAGGCAGTGTCAAAGAAACTATTCATTGAAACTTAAACTTGGTAAATATAAAAACTGGGCCGTGAGGCGTGTAATCCTTGGAAATCCAATTGAGTACATCCAAAACATTTGACGGCCAACGAATTTCCAGCACTCAGCTTGATTTCCTGTAACAACAACGGCTGTCACTCCAATAACTTGTTTACAGACTCGGAAACAGTCAGCCATAGAAACAGTCTTCTGTGCATCACCACCGACAAATGGGATAACGAAGGAAAAACTAGCAAAGGAAACTTAAAATTTTGTGACCGATAGCCACATGTCTTATTCTGGAAAGAGCCCAAGTTCAAATCCCACCTATGATGCAAGTTCTTTTTTAGAAGTTCCTCTGATAAAATTCATGATTGATTTTAAAAGATTTGTGACTGTGTCAACAAAATTCCAGAAATGTGGGAATGTTGCCATGGCGAACAGAATGATGTGGACATAATTATGATTCTGAAAAAAATTATGTGGACTGTGGCACATTTTATCACCATCATTACCGTAGAGTGTTACTGTATGTGAAGTTACCAGTATTGTAAAATTAAAAATATTTATTATGCAACTTGACGATAGTACAGTCTTTTCTTTTATAAAACTTTCTTTCACAAGCTCAATTTGATTCTTGTTAATTTTCGTGAGGAAATGATTCATTATTGCATCAAGTCCATTTCATTTTGACTGAAAGTATGTTCAGTTTGTGTTGACAAATACTAATGGTACTCGGGCTGCAGGATACTGTAGAACTGAGCAGACTTTGTAAAGCGTAAAATCAAGTAACATTTTACGCTCAAACCAATAGCAACTGAACTTGATACCCAGGTTAGTTTAATTCTTTTTGCTAAAAGAAATAATTTTGAAACAAAGAGTAATTATTAATTTATTTATACACTGTTATGGAATAAGTCAAGCCAGAGTTTAAGAGGCTGTTCCTGTTTTATTTTCTGCTTTGTTGGGGAAGTGAAATTGTGTCATTGATTTTGCATCAAAATCTTTTGTATTTTTGATACTGTACAATGTATATGCTTGTTTTTATTCTGATGTATTTGTTTTTTAGAACTGCAGTTTAGCTGCCTTATTGAATAGATACAGATACATGATTGTATTTTTGTCCTTTGTTTTGCTGCAGGGAAAATAATGCCTGAAGAACTGAAGATCCACAAAGCTCCTGAGGTAAAATAATGTGTGATTAATTTGTTACAGTGCTAAATTGTAGGGGCCCTCTCACAACACTTCAGTGTTCGGCATCATTATATATGTATAGTTCCTTGTGAGGTGGTATGTCATGGATGGCTGGGTGGGTGAAATTAACTCTTGGAGATACAGGTACCATAATTATTATTATGTAGTTATCTCAAGCTACTGTACTAGAAAATCAGAGGGGGGATATAGACTGATATATAATATTTCATTGAAGGACTCAAGCACCACTTTTTTCGTTGGGGCTAATGCTTAGAGCCAGTAACATTGGGATGATTCCTGGCTGTTAATTAAAATGCAGGTGACTCCTGATAACTTAAACCTTTGGTGAATTTTTTTTCCCCACATCTTTATCTTTCAAGTTTGAACTTTTAAACTGCACAACAGTGAAGGTGTCTTGGGCAGGGCAAGTCAGCAACAACAGTCATCTTACTGGATGTAGCTTTGATCTACAGATGTTTACAAAAACATTGCCTTATCACTCAATTTACAGGTATTTGTCTGTCACAGGCCCAGCTGCTTTATTGTGGTTTGAGTACCATGCTACAGTAGTTTAAATAAAAAATATTACCATGCCTGTCAAATGCAGTACAGCATGTTGACTATTGGTTTTGTTTGGTGAGATATGAATGTGAAAAATTCCCTGGGTAATCTCTTTGTTAAGTCTTTAACTCTGACAAAGAATACTGGTCCTTGTTTTATCACTGGTTTGCCCTTATGGTTCTCAAATCAAGAAGGCAATGAGGCCAAAATATTTATCAAGTCAACATTCTGGGTCGTCCTAAAAATGGAAAGAAAATGACGTTATGTAGGCAGTTCTGTTGAATGATCTTATTTAGATGTCAGTTGATTGGCTACTTTCAGAATAAAATTTAATTAGATGAGCGCCTTACACTGTGAGTATTACTGCTAGGACTGAAATGTCAATCAGCGAGTGGGATGAGTATTTGGATGGTCATCAAGTCAAGTTCTTTCATGCATTTGTTGATACGTCCATCTGTTTGTTCTGCATGGTTGATGTCCATAAATTCTTTCTTTTTGTACATGTACGTAAATAAAGATTGTCTCATCCTTTTGTATCTTACAGTGGCTCAGATAAGGAGTTTATAGTCAAAGACCTCAGACCAGGAACTCAGTACATTTTTAGGTAGTCTTTAACATTGAACTAATGAATTTTAATTTGTAGTAATGCACTGAAATTATTTTAACTTTCAAGACTTGGGCTGAGAAGGTCCAGATGTTCAGTCAAAAGTTCAACCGAAATTCAATTCAAAGTTTCTCTACACCAGTTTTATCAAAGATAACTGGTTAACCTTTCATTATTATTTCCTCCAATATTGAACAGCATTGACAGCACTAACAGCACAGTCACATAATTTTCTGTTTATTTTGTCTTCTCAAAGAATCCAAGCAGAAAAGGATGGTGACAAGGGAGAGTTTTCACCAGAAGTAACTTGTGATATGCCAAGCACTGTGCCATCAGCTCCTGCTCAGCCTCATCTTTCTAATAAAACAAAAACAAGCTTCACTCTCAAGTGGGCGGTTAGTCGTTCATTGAGTTTACACTGTGATGTGTTTCATTTATTCGTACTTACACTATTTTAATGGCCACATTTGATTATGCACTGTGAGTTCAATGATAATTTGCGGTATCAAGGCTTGATGTGACATTCTTAACTGATTAATTCATGTCAAAATGTTTGCAAATTCCCAGGCTCCATCAGATAATGGTTCTGCAATCACACTGTATAGACTGGAGTGGAACAAGAGTGAGAAAGGGGGATCTTACACAGAGGTCTACTGTGGGCCTCAAAGACAGTTCAAACTTTCACACAAGCTTCCTCCGGCTACACCTTGTTCATTCAGAGTACAAGCTGTCAATAGCATTGGAGCTAGGTGACTATTATTTATCATTTTTTAATACAGGTGTAGCTGGTACCTACAGTGTGGCTAGCTAATGGTTAAAAAGTGTGAGGATCACTTCTTCAATTCATTTCTAACCCGCACTTCACAATCATTTCATTCATCATTCCTTTCTCGGGAAAACACGCATGAGCCCAACAAATTGACCTGCTCTCAACCGTGTTGCTTCATAGCTCAGTTGGTAAGACCACTCCACCGCCATCGCAGAGGTCGTGGGTTCGAATCCCGTTGAAGACACTTGAATTTTTCAAGTGCATATATGAGACAATTGCTTAAATTGTCCAGAAAGTGTGAGGATCACTTCTTCAATTCAGTGTGGCTAACTGATCTGTTACTTTACAAAATTAATTCACTCAGTTCCATGGGTATCTTTAGTAGTTTTATGTATAGGTTTTCAACTTTGTACTAAAGTGAAGATCAATCACTTAACCACTGAATGGTTCTAAAACAGTTTGCTTCCCCTAAACAGTCAGAATGTGCTGATACATGTAATGATATTTTGGAGGAAAGTGCAATTCTCTCGCCATTTCCCATTGCCTGTGAGTGTGATGCCAAATGAACACAAGTCAATCAGTGGAGTAAAGACCCTGGGAGATCCCCTTGTCTATACTCGAGTGGTTGACTTGCATGCATGTTACATTCACCTCAGGAGTGTCACAGTTTAATAGATGTGTCAGAAGTGAAGAGAAAAGGGAGGCTGCAAGTACTCCAGGGCAATTCCCAGACATACCTTATGGCGTGGTGTCCACATTGACATAATAATTTATAATTACATATACATTATTAAATCGCATGGCTTTTTTACTTTTTATGCTGAAGGTACAACATCCAGTGCTTGATTAGTAAATATTTTATCATGTTTCATCTTCTTTGACTGTCCACCCTCTCTGTTACAGTAAATTCAGCAAAGAGCTGAAGTGTACATCCTGTGCTAGTGTGCCATCAACACCCACTCCTCCACACATGGACAAAGCGGGTGTGAATTCCATCCATCTATCATGGAGTAAGCCTGAATCAAAAGGAGGTAAAGGTGATAGATTACAAGTGTAGATAAAGAAATGTTAGCTTAATCTATAATATCATGTTGCAGCTGACAGCATTGCTTGATAAAGTAAAATCACCTGAGTGCACAAGACAGTGTACAATTCATGTTGCTCTAACCTCTAAGGATGGTTGTTAGAGTCTTTGACTGGTTCTTTGGCTTTTCATTGGAAGGTGTCGTCATTGACATTGTATTTCATCATAGTTTTTACACAGATTGTCGCCCACAACATACTGGCCTCAAGCTGGCTGGATTCCCCAAGTAGGGAAAAGACATGCCATCTCTGTGCAGTTTGCATGTACCAGATGTTTTCAAACTAAGGGCCATATTTATTAACTTATTTTTTGCAGCTGAGATCACAGAGTATGTGTTGGAAATGGAGGATGATGCTACGGTAAATGATATAACCTTAAATTCATTGAACAGTGAAAAAATTGTTGACCAACAGTTGACTGCTGACAGTACAGATGGCCGATTGTTAATCTGAATTGGTAGAGGGGAGGTGTTCCGCAAAATTCAGGATTGTCAAAAAGATTTCAAGTAGAAGTAGAATCTACGAAAGTACCTGTAAATAGCACTGTGGGGGCTTCTAGTCCCCTATAATAATGCCAGCAAATTGTTGCTGGCGAAACTATGTGTATGAAAGTAGCTTGTGGTATTGTCGGTTGCTGGCGCTTTTTGGCATCTCTGAAAATTACCCATAACTTCGACACACCAGGGCCGAGTTGTTCGAAGCATGTTTAGCGCTAGTCTAATAGGTTTTAATTGGACTTAACCCGAGCTTAGCACTAACCTTGCTTCGAACAACCTGGCCCAGAGGATTAGCAGAGTTCAAATTGATGAAAAGCTACTTTGCTCTATTTGAAATTAATTAAGTTGGGATGTCCCCATGTAAATTTTTTTGGTTTAACTTTGTCTATAGCCTGTCAATGTCTGGTGTGTCATCGTCTTGTTTGATTATTTATGTCACCATCTTGTATTAAAACCCTGTTGACCCTTTGGAAACACTTGTCTTATTATATGATTTTGCTCAACCTTTCAGGGCTATGGTTTCCGGGTGGTTTATCGTGGAATAGAAAACACATGTGTCATTGACAAGTTACGGAGGAACACTTGTTACAAATTTAGGGTAAGTGTTGATGGAATTAGTGTCCCTGTGAAAGCCTGAAACCTTCTCTTATTCTGACAGATAAAAAATATGTAATTATCTTATCTATTTTTGTCATTAATTTTTTCCATTTGCAGCTACTTGCTTCTAATTGTCAAGGGAAAAGCAAGTGGAGTGATGTAGTTATGTTTGGCACCCATCCTGAAAGACCAGGTGATGGCACCCTGTGAGCAGTGGATTCTTGTCTCTTATGGGTTTTAGTAGGGACGAGACAGAAACCATCGTGAGCAAGCGCCTCGACTGACCTGATTTAGGGAAGAATACATTAGAAATAAAACTGGAAAAAAACTAGTTTTCTTCCTTTGCACAGGTGCATGTGAGCATATTAATGTAATGTGACATGATGGGTGTCGTCAGCTGTGAATGGGTTTCTTGCTTGCGGTGGTTTCTCTGGTTTCACTGCCAAAATGGATAAAAGACGAGAATCCACTAGTCGCAGGGTAAGGTACCATATCAGTACCCCTCTTTCTATGGAGGGATTTTTGGTCATCTCCTCACTATCCTTTTCTAGCCCTCAATTGGTAGATACCATTTTTGTACAATTGCGCTAACCTGTCTTTTCTAATAGGTCAGCCCCCAGGTCCTTGGCTTGCAGGCAAGGTGCGGACTGCAGGATTCACTGTCTCATGGGGTAATGAAAATAAAACATGATTGGAGCTCAGTGACTTAACATACCATATCTCTAACAATTATTGTAGTTCACATAATAGTTATTAACTACAAATATAAAATGAATATTAACACACTATCAGGATGGTATATCAGTGTTCTTGAGGTAGTTTTGGAGATACATGTACAGGGTGTAATGCTCTCATAATTGTTTAATTTGTTTTAGCTCCCCCATCTGACAGTGGAGGAGCAGAGATCACTGCTCATATCTTAGAGGCAGATGATGGAAAAGGTACTGCAAAGTATTATCTTAATTCTTGGTGATGTATTTATGTTGGTTAATACCTTCAAACCCAGCTTCCTACATGTACATGTACATGTATATCAGGGGAAGATCTAGGGGAGAGATGCAGGGGTGCACCCCCCCCCCCCC
>BLFK01000134.1:3440409-3491804 GCA_014634185.1 Astreopora myriophthalma | reverse complement strand
CCCCCCCCCCCAAAACTAAAAAATCAATTCAAGTCCCTGACGGCGCTGAGTCCTTGAAAAATGCAAATTGTATTCTTGAAAGTCCTTGAAAAGTCCTTGAATTTTTTACTCTAAAAAGGGCATGAACCCCGTTTTATTGTAGATTAGAGGAAATATAGGTCTAGAAAAATGCTTAGAAAGCCCTGAAAAGTCCTGGAAATTTTAATGGTTTGTGCAAAAGGGTATGAACCCTGTTGTGTAGTGAAGGGAAAATTACCTGCCCCTTGTTTTAATGGCAGCGATAGGGTTATTAAAATCTGTTCTTTTTTGGAGGAGGAGAGTTCGAGGAAGTGTACAGAGGATTGGAGTATGAATACATTTTCAGTGGTTTGTCCCCTGGACACTTGTATAAGATCCGTGTTGCAGCAGTTAGTGACGGTGGGACTGGTGATGTGAGTATATTCATCTGTATAATCCTCATAGTCACTGTCACTTTTTAAGCAAGAGAGGACTTTTTCTGTGTTCGCATAGCCTCTTCTAAACACAAGGAGGGGGTGGGAGAATTCAAGACAGTTATGCAAACCTGAGATGCACTCGAGGGTTTGCATAACTGTCATGACTACTGCCAACCTCCCGACTCTCATCTAAACACACCTATTGACCAAGGGGAGCGTGCATACTATTCCAAGAAATTTGAATTTGCTTGATCGGGGGGAGATGATAGTTCATAAACCCCTCATATCTTAACAAGTCCGAGCTGTTTTGTTCCTGCTTTTTCAGTGGTCCAGAGTGACAAAGATTCGAACATTACCAGTAGTACCAGGGCCAGCCAATCCTCCATTGCTGTCAAAATTACACAAACCTCAACCAAACACTTTGGATCTTCGGTGGGGTAAGTTCAAGAGGGATGATGGCTTCACTTGCGTAGAATCTGTGGGGCCTGTCAGACTATGCTAGTTATGCTATGGCAAGAGCAAAGATCTAATAGGCTCTAAAAGTGGTGTTAGTTTTCTTTTGCAAGACCCTTGAGGGCATGCCAGTAGGAAGACATAAATCTCTGATTTACTCTTCTCACAGATCCACCCAGTTACAATGGGGGTGCTCCAATATCAGGATACATCTTGGAAATGGAGAATCCTGGAACGAAAGGTTTGGTTTTGTCAATATAAGCTGAG
Source organism: Astreopora myriophthalma (assembly GCA_014634185.1). Classification (NCBI taxonomy): domain Eukaryota; kingdom Metazoa; phylum Cnidaria; class Anthozoa; order Scleractinia; family Acroporidae; genus Astreopora; species Astreopora myriophthalma. The sequence continues at coordinate 3,490,650 of BLFK01000134.1, read as the reverse complement.
ATGACAGAGGCATGATCGTTATCCAGTAGTTAGGGCACCATATTTCCATGCAGCTGCCCTGGCATCGAATCCTGCCCTGGTCACTCCCTGCATAATTATGGTGTCAGTGGTCCTGAGCTCAATTCCAGCTTGCTTTATAAACTGCAACCTGATTGTAGCTGGTAGCTTCCTGTCAATGGGTATTTTAAGTCATTTTATGTTGGTTGGTTCAAATTCTTTATGTTGTTTGGTTGCTAAGTGCATCTCCACCATGAGCAAAGCATTTCACTTTTTGTGAGCAAGTTAACTCAATTATACTGTAGTTAACCACAGTCTTACATGTAGGGCAAGCGAGGCCCCAGTATAGAGCACAAAGGTTTTTTGTGCTTCAACTCAACTCAACTCCCAAGAGATCCCCCATTGGCGAGTAAAAAAATTGTTAGCCAAGTTAGTAAATGTTTTGGCATGAACAGGTTCCCTCTTGCCCTTGATTCACTGGAAGTCCATTATGGGGTTTTAATTAGATGAAAGACAAAGTAGCAGTTTTTTTTGTTTGTTTGTTTGTTTTGTTTTGTTTTTTTTGTCTTTGTTTTTTTTTGCAGAGTTTAGAGACATTCACTATCTTGTTGACAACGTATGTACAGTGGGAGGACTTCTCCCTGGAAAGACTTATGCTTTCAGAATAAGAGCGAGAAATGAAGCTGGGGTAAGAGTCGCTGAAGCATGATTAAAAAAACTAATAATTCAATTTGCAAACTACTATTTGGCAAACACATAAAGTATTGAAATCACAAGACAGGGGAAAACACTGGCAATAAGTTCACTTTGTATCCTTTATTTCTTGTTCTTTAACTTTTAAGAGATGGCACGTGTTTCAGTGCCTAGTTCACCGTGTTTATAAAAAGCAAGTTGAAAAGAGAAAAAGCTATTATATTTGTTGTGAGATTGTTGTGGGTTACCATAGAGTAGGACAGAAACAAGTTGGCAAGCAGTGTTATTCTTACCACAGCATTTAAAATGATTAATTTTCCCAACAGGTGGGCAAAGTGTCATTGGTGTCTCACATCACCACAGCTGCAGGTCCCCCAAGCACACCAAATGCTCCTGATATTATGTGTCGGTCAGCTGCTGCAATGATTATTTCTTGGGGGGTGAGTTTGCAATCTAGTCATACATGTAGGTGAGAGCCATACAGTATGGTGGCATCATTTGGCAATTATTTTTCCCTTCCCAGTGTCCAGAAGAAAATGGAAGTCCAGTGACAGGCTATACATTGGAATGGATGGAGGATGGAACTTTTGTTGAGGTACTCTAATATGATCTTTCTCTTTCCAAAAACGTTTTTGACTGAGGGATGAAAAGTTAAATGTGGACATAGGATCATGTTTTCTGTATACAAACCAACAATTTGCAACCATATTTATTAGGAAAGTGGTATTTTTCTGGCCTGCAAACCACTGTCAATGACTGTGCAATTCCTCAATACTCAGAGTTGTTTGTCTGTTTTCCTTTGGTAATGTATATTGCATAATAATTATTATTGTTACCTTATTCCTTTCAGCTTTACACTGGGCCAGGCAAAACCTGTGAAGTCCGTAAAGGAGTTAGTCCAGCAAGCTACTATTATTTCCGAGTCAAGGTTTGTAGATAGACGTGTGAACCATGACCTCAGTGAAACTAGTAGTGTTTTTATGTTCACTTTATTGAATTATTGCTTTCCTTAGGCCCTAAGTGCTGTTGGCCCCAGTCCTTGGAGTGCAGTAAGTACATGTCAAACCCCACCAGCCTCGCCCTGTGTTGTTTCATCAATTAAAGTGGTAAGCAATCCATACTTCATCATAATCGAGTAGTCCATGCTACATACATGGAGCACTTTGAGTGTCGAAAGTAATCATTTATGCAATTGCTTCGGTTTGGGTTTGGTTTGCTCCACAACTGGGTCAGAAACTTGTTTGAATTTAATTTTTCAACCAGTCAGATGCAAACCTAAAACCAGTTGCGACTTGGTCACTTTAGTGTTTTTTGTTTTTGTTTTTGTTTGTTTTTGTTTTGTTTTTTTTGCACTTGGCACCGGCAGCCTTTACTAAGTTTGCATTCTGATTGGCTAGTAAAACCAACTTATTACAGATATAGGGATTTTTAAGTGCCATGTGAAAACGCACCTCTTGAAGGAATTAATTTCTATCATGATAATTACCAGTATTTTAACATATATTGTATATTTCAGTTTTATCATAGTATATTTTTAATAATTTTTAGATACCCTGTATTTAATTATTATAGATAGAAATCATGTAATGCGTGCTTGATCATTTCATGGAAAGTGCGCAATATAAGAATTAAATTATTATTATTATTATTATTATTATTATTATTATTATTATTATTATTATTAAGTCGTGCATCACCTCGCTTTGTGATTGGTTGAAGTATGTATTTCCTTCAGAACGTGATTGGCTCGATTGGCTCAATTGGCCCTGTAATTGCTTTGGTTTAGGTCTTACAACGCTCAATTGAAAACGACTCGAACCCAGTAATTCATGCTGCACAAACACACACACAGTATGATGGCCGCAGTTAGTCCTTGACATGAGTGCATTTTCCCTCGATAGGTACAACAGTCTTCCTCCCATGTGCGCCTGCGTTGGAAACATCCGGGTAACAATGGCGCATCTATCACTTCATATAATGTGGAGGTGGTCGGCTGTAAGAACATTAGCTTTGATGTACATACCAGTGAGGGGTCGGAAACCGAGGAAAAGACATCTGTTGTGCAGGAGTATGACATCACAGATCTTCATCCGAATACTCTGTACAGGTCAGTGAAGTAGTATTAACATTTTGCAATTTCCAATTTCTTCTTGTTACCTGAGTAATAACTTGGCTGACTAGAACAGACAAAGACAGTCAACTGAAGCTGTCAGAACTTACAATATGTTCTGTCAGTTTATAGATAGCAGGGCTGTCATTAAGGGCTGGGAGCTGGGGATTTTCCCGACCTACCCTGAGTTTTATCCCAGCCTACGTTAAGAGAAGAGCAATAGAGTTAACGCTACAAATCCAGTGTTTTCCCAACCAACTTCTCTAATTTCCCCGTCTAATTAAAAAGTTGGCGACAGCCCTGAAGAGTTTGATAAACTGTTGTTTGTTCGTTTGTTTGTTGTAGAATCCGGCTCCAAGCTGTCAACAAAATAGGCTGTGGGCCGTTCAGGTAAGATTTGTGATACTAGTAGACCTATCGTTTCAGGTGGTTATGACTGTTTTGTTTAGGGGCTGTTTACATGGAGGTAGGAAGATCCTAGCACTAGGAAGATTCTAGAAAGCGAAACAATTTTCCGTTTGGTTTACAAGCAGAAATTTCGGTTGCAGTTATGGTTCATAATTGGTGAAACGAAGCTGCTGAAAGGCTGGAAGCCGCCATGTTGGTTTGTTTGTTTGTTTTTTTTTTGTCCCAAGTGCTAGGATCTTCCGGGTGAATGCAGTTTACATGGTGCTAAGATCTTGCTAGCCCTAGGATCTTCCAATCTCTCACTATTCAGTTTACATGTAAAACGTTGTACTTGGCCCTAGCGCTTGGATCTTTCTAGTTACAGGATCATCCTACTGAGTCAGTAGGATGATCCTATCACTAGAAAGATCCAAGCGCTAGGGCCAAGTACAACTTTTTACATGTAAACTGAATACAGAAAACATACATACTAGGATGATCCGCCTCTTAGGACAGCCCCTTAATGATGATTATTTTTGCCCTTGTTGTGTTTTGCTAGTTCCACTATATTTACAAGCACTGGTGACCTCCCCCCACCCGCTCCACAGCTGGAACTCGTTACAGCATCATACCAGAGCCTGAAACTGAGGTGGACGTCACGCAACACCACTGGGGGCAAGACTGGCTCGGCTGGCGTGACATACACATTAGAAATGTTAGACAAAAATGGAAGGTGAGTGTCGCGAAAAGTGGAAGTGTTAACGCCCTCAATGCATCACGAATAATTTGCAGTGCCACGGTATATTAATCCTTTTTATCGTTTGTAGAGTTTTTGGTTTATTTTTGTCTTTTTTCTTATGAGCAATATTGCAAAGACAATCAGTTTCATTTTTCCAATTTTTTTCAGCTTCACAAGTGTATTTAACGGACCCACGACATCTCACAAGGTTGGTAAACTACAGGAGAGAACTGAGTATCAGTTTCGTATCCAGGCGAGTAATGAAGCTGGACCCGGGCCATTCTCTGATGTTCTGTCCTTCGTAACTTCTGCCCAGCCGCCAAATACTGTAAAAGGTGAGTGTTATTGTAATACTCATTAAGGCGAGAAGTGAATGGTTTTCTTAGAGCTTAGGGCAATCCTAGTTTAACAACGTGAGTTCAAAGACCGTAGGACTCCTCATCGACCTTTCATGCTTTACTTTTCGTTTTGCTTTATAATGTCGCTCCACAAAGCAAAAATCATATCTTTTCATGTCGTGTTGTTAGGCTTGTCAGCGGAAAATACAACAGCTTCCTCGCTGACTGTGAGCTGGGATCCTGTGCAGACTGTAAAGAGTGGAGAAACCATTGAATATTTACTTCAGAGCCAGTGCATTGGAAAGGATCAAGATTTTCTGAAGGTAGGTTTCCGATCTCACTGGAGGCATTCAGTGGGTTGATTTCTTGCAGATACGATTTTTGGAATTAATAGCAGGATGTGTTGACCTCGCTCATGTCCAGCTTGTTAACGTTTTTTTTTTTTTTTCTTCTCAGGTTTATCAGGGACAGGCCACGAAATTCGTGTACGACTCACTTCCGGCGTCCGCCGAGGTTCGCTTTCGAGTGTGCGCCTTACGGTTCATTAACACTCCAAACCAGTCTCCAGTCCCAATTAAAGGCGTGTTTTCACCTGTGTCATCAGCGAGGACCATGTCGCCTCGAAAGATTTCAGAAAGTAGCACAGCCTGTCGTGACCTTGAAACTAGAGCAAAGAAGGCAATGAAAATATCGTTGACAGATAAACAGTGGGCCATGGTGTTCTTCTCAGCGTTTGCGCTGTTGGTAGTCTTGGTTGTCCTTTTGTTACCATGTCTGTTCGGCGTCTCAGATTAGTGATAAGTACGTGATACATAAATATATTTTTATTAAATTCAGTTATACAGAGAAATTTTGCCCCATCACCCGGTAGACAAACAGGTATCAAGTTGCAAAATTGATTGTTGATGAAGCAAGTGACCCATTGAACACGGATTGGTAACGCGATGGGGTCCATTGTAGAACCAAAGAAATCGAGCAGCGTGACCCTTTCTTCCCTTACCTTGTTGGTTCGTACTTTGGACAACAGAGAGTCTCGGGGTAACACAAGTCTTGTTGACAGTATCTTTTGGGGCTTGCAGTGATGAAAGTTCTTAGTAGGTGGTTGATCCAGAAGGATACGCTACTGAGAACAAACGCCCCCTCTCCCCACTTGTGAATTTTGAAGGTGTCCGTTATAAATGTAGTAAGTACATTTATCGAACGATTTGTGGTGTTGCTGAGATGAGTAGGAGAACCCCAAATTAGTTGTTTAAGGGTGCTTACCATATGTCAAAATCGGTCGGCTAGTCATTCTCGTCCGGATCGATCGTGCCATTTGGAAAGGTTCACCCTACTTCGAGTTCGTAAGATTTTTGACATTCCAAGAAAGTGTGTGCCATTTAAAGGGAATACAAGGTGGGTACCCACTGAATAGCCCCCTATCGCGGACAGGTTCTGGAAAAAGGAAAACGCCTAAAGTCTGTTGGGGTGGGGATATATGTAGGTAGTGTTATCGGTAAAATGTTCAGGTTTTCCTGCAGAATACAACACGAGAGTGGCGAGACTCAGGGACGGAGGTGCAAAAGTCCAGAAATTGCCAAAAGTTTGGGCAAACTGAACTAGCAGCACTTCAATGTGGCCGTCATGAAGCCGTCTCTAGACACACTCTTTATTCTGGCTGAATCTGTACTGAATTCGTAGCCTATCACTATCAAGTTAAACTGAGCATGTTTTATTGTTAAGTCGGGTGGGTTACTAAACTGAGAAGACAGTAATAATGAAACAGTTTTGAGGTATGTCTTGGGCGGGGTAGTTTAAGTTAAGTTTAAAAACCCTCAAGTTTATCAGTGATAATTAATGATAGATTTATAAAGACGTATAATGATTGGATAATGTCGTCGTCATGACCCTTGGCTTCGAAATTGTTTGAAAACAAGTTAGAGGAGAACAGATGAATCGTTTCATTATAAATTATAATAAATAAGCCCGGTCCTTCTTCTGTGGTGAAGAACTTTTTTTTTTTCACGTTAAATTTTGTGTAGCGTGGCGAAGGGGTACCTGGGGTAAACTTTGCGTTCCTTTGACGAGACATTTGCTGCTGGCTCGAACAGCGACCGACTCGAAGGATTTGGTAAAATTCACCTTACCGTACCTATTCTCGTAAATAAACACAGGGAATTCAAAATGCCCTTATCATTGTTAAGATTCCAGTAACTGGATTTGTTAAGTAAAATTGTATTCGTTTTACTGAAGAACAAAGCATGTTAAGTCTAGTAATCGGAAGGTCAGGTTCGACTCCTTTTCGGAGAACTCGTACTTTTCCCGAGCATGCCCGAGTCACCATCGATGCATCGCTTCACTTAGCATGCTGCTATTGATAAACAGTATCGTCTGTTACTGATTCGTACTTCGCGTTATAAGAATTGTATTAGACTTCTTCATAAAAAGAGTAGGTTTACCTCTTCAGGTTCAGTGGAAAAATCAGGTTTGATACTTAGTGTCGGGTCTTTTTGTGGGTTTACAAAGAATTAGCGGTTTTGTTTTGACTGCGGAAATGAAAACACTATAAGGATTTGAGGCGCATACTCAAATCCTAGAACCAGCTACGACAGCGTAAGAAAGTGGTTTTCAATTGAGTGTCGAAAGGAATTACGTGGTTGCTTTGGTTTTGAATTTTGTCTCGTCTATTATTGGTTAAAAAACCTAGCGCGAACTTTTGGACCAATCATGTGCAAGGGTAAAAAAAATTGCGAGTTGGTCGCTCTCGTTTTCCCGCGCCTTGTGCTGGCTGCGTTTACTCTCTTTACGTTCTGATTGGCTAGTAAAATCAAGTTCGTTCGATTTGCGATTAGCTAAAGGCTGTATTGCCTTCAGAACGTGATTGGCTCTCGAAACCCTTGGGTTTGGTTTTACAACACTCAATTGAAAACTGCTCAAAACAGCATCAAAGAAAAATATTGCTCAGTAGCTTTTATTTCCGCAAATGTAAGCACTGAATGATGTAATTTGTAAACAAGAGGTTTCCGACTAAGTTTCTCTTTACAATATTTATCTGTAATTAGCCATATAGGTCATGAGAAAAAGGGAATTGATCACCGAAGATGAATTGCGTTTTGAATACAATATCATGAGCATGATCAGTTAATGGAAGTTAACGAGTTGATTGATGTTCCTGGGTAGAGGGTCGACTGTAACTATTTGCATGAGACAAGGTATGAATGAACAAAATAGAGCGATGTGATTGCTGTGGTTGTGTTTCTGCATTTGGTCATAGGAGCGGTTTTCAATTGCGTATCGTTTGTAATTTCGCAATTGCTTTGGTTTAGCATCGCGCTACTCTCGGTGATTAGCTTAAAAAATTTCACGCCATATTCTAAACCAGTCCCAGGCAAAAGCGAAACCAATCGTGACTTCTTCGCACGCGTTTTCCCGCGGTTAGCAAAAGCGAAACCAATCGTGACTTCTTCGCACGCATTTTCCCGCGCCCAGCGCCGGCTGCATGCGTTTTGCATCAAAATTGGCTCGTTTTATGTTCTGCGCCTGTTTTGATTGGTCTGGACACTCGATCGAAAACCGCTCTCTCCGATTAAGTCTTGCTCCACCTGCTTAGTCAAGTAAGTTACAGGTTTCCATTCCCATAAGCGGAAACAATTAATAGCGTACTTCACCGTAAAATAATAAGAGGGTCGATGAAGGAGTCGTTGAATGTCTTAATTCCTAAAGCGTTATAGTTCCTTGAAAATGCAGTTCGAAGAAGAGAGATATTTATTTTTAGACATTAAAACCCTGTAAATTAATCAGTTAAAGTGTACAGAGATTCCCAGCCCTATTTAACGATATAAACACCCTGCACTTTGATTGGTGACTGCTGTACTCACAATAAATCAGACTGTTAATTGCTGTGTTGAAATAAATTGCTTGACTAAAAGGTTTGATTGGGTGGGGGTGGTAGGAATCCCATTGTCTTTCCTGACCAGACTGTTCACGGTCATGAATTTCCCCGTGAGTCCGGAGAGATCCCGCCGCCATCTTAGATCGCAATAACGAGTGCACTCTGGGAAGAGTAGTCCTTGCTCTCCCCAGATTGCGTTCGCCATTACAAACTAAGATGGCGGCCGTTGCCAACAGGCCTACTATCTCTCCAGATTCACAAATAAAAAAATAGTCGACAGTCTTTCCTGAGTCGTCGTTTAAAGAATGCACATCCCTGTTTGTTCTCACCAGTTTATAATCAATTTTCCCGTCTCTAGCTATCACCTTCTTGAATATGAGGGTAACGCCCAGGGCCTAACGCCTGGTTAAGTCCGATTAAATCGTACTGGTTGTCATGGTATTTATCCCGGATTAGCGCTAACCCTGCTTCGGACAACTCGGCCCAGGGCATTCGAGAAGAGCGGAATTTTAAAAGGTCGTAAGTGCGCTTGGTGGGGAAGGGGAGGGGTATTATTGCCGCCTCTCTCCTGTATTCTTATCGTGCGATATATTTCGTTCCGGTCTCATGCATTGTCTCGGCTGTAGGAAGAGGACGACAAAGTGTACTTCGGCCATTGTTGCATAAATCCACTAACTATTGGGTTCGTACGCCAACACAGGAGAAGACGAGCTATTTTTGGAACGACATTTCCCGCGCGCTAAAAAGCATAGGCAGGCACCTTCATCCAATCAAATGGGTTAGCGTGGCAGCGATTGACAGCTCAATCCTTATGCCATGTATTTTTCCTACACTGAAGGAGATTGCTTGCAACCATGGCAATCACTTTTCACGGGAATTTCAAAAACTAAAAATAACCTGATCTGCTCATCCTGTGCTGGTGGCCCGGACCATAAGATATGGACGCTCCTAGTTATGACTTCCTGGCTATATTTGATAAATCGGGCAGCTCAATGCAGAGTGGTTTTCATGGATCATGGAAGTCAAACCTCCGAGGGCAGTAAGAAAGGGGAAACAAAGGAGTAATAGTTTTTTTTTTTAACAGTAAGTCAGAACAAATTTGTCTGGTTGAAGCGAATCATTTTATTATCTCCTGTTTGCATCAAAGATTTCTTTAACTACACTACAGCAATTTTAATTGCAGCGATAGGATATGGCTTTGTGCTTCACCTTTCTTCCTTCTTCACAAGGATTCTAAAATAATAGACATCATAGATTGATTTAATTGACTTGAACTGGATTTGCACATCTGATCCTGCTTTTCAAGGACTAGGAACTTGTATACCCTCAAAGGCTTGTTTGAAGTAACTTTTGGTATATTTCAATCTGTGGTTGGCGGGGCAGAACTAAGAAAACGACACGTCTGACCCAATGGGCTAACAACGGCCTTTAGATTGGAGTACGAATGCGTCTACGAGTACGAGTACGAGTTTTTCGTTCCGAGCATGCGCACTTCGAAAAATTTCGACTTCCAAACCTATTGCGCGTGCTCAGTACGAAAATTCGTATTCGTACTCGTACTGCAATCTAAAGGTCGCTAATAAGAATTAAGTAGCATCAATTAAAGCTGTTTTCAATTGGGCGTTGTAAAACCAAACCAAAGTAACTTCAGAGCCCATCACCTGAAGAAAATACAGTTCCAGCTAAACACAAATAATTGAAATTCATGACTTGGTTTACTTGGAAAGTTGTCGTAAGTTTTATTGATCCAGTCATAGCGCGAACAGGGGAGGCGGCGTGGCCCAGTATCTGCATGCAGATACAAATCCCGCGGGTTCAAATCCCGCTCTGACCACTAAATGGATTGGTCTTCGGTGTCGTCCCGAATTCAACTCTAACACGCCTTGTAAGCAGCCAACTGCAGGTTGTCTCCTTCCGGTTGGGTTTCTTAACTTTGTTCAGTTTATTTGATTTGTTTCTTTCTAGAGCGGTTTTCAAATGACTGTCGACAGTAATTATACGATTGCGATTGTTACGCTTTTTGACTGGCTTAAAAATCTCGCGCCAGTTTATCAACCAATGAGAAAGAAAACCAAAACCAATCGCGACTTACACTCGCGATTTTCCCCGCGCTTTGAGCAAGCTGCTTGGGATTGCTACGAATTTTGATTGGCTCATTGTGCTGTTTGCTCCTGCTGTGATTGGTCGGAGTAATGACTTTGGTATTGGTTTTACGACACTCAATTGAAAACCGCTCTATACACTTTCCATATACTTTCTATTGAATTGTTACTTTCTATATTCCATATACGGTCCCACAATCATGAAGCTTAAATATCACTGACCGTGTATAAATAACGGTTAATCAGAAAACTGCTCTAATAGTCGTGGGTAAACCAATGAAACAGCTCTGAGCAAAAAAAAAACAAACAAACAATGACATACTGTTCTTGTCTGACAGTCAACGACGAAAAAGGTCCTTACGTTAATTGCCATCGACAAATTGGTAGACATAATTGGTGCGTCGTCCTCCCACACCTTGCCAACAGTTGCGCGACCAGCCGTATTCACTGTATGTCTTATCTCCTTTATCGCCTGACCAACACTCTCCGTAAAACTGGATGCCAAATACCTGCAGAAAACAAAAGATGGGTGATGGAACTGACATTGCAGTTGTGCTGTCGCTGTGGTCCTTCCTATGTATACCTCGTCCGAATTGATGATGTGACTCAACAGTTATGATTGGCTTAGCAGGCATGGGCTTTTCCGTTTCTCCGTTGTCAGTGATATTCGCCACGCCGAACGACTGATCGATATGTCCTCTTGTTTTGCAAGGCCGGCCTTTTCAGTCGTATCTACCGGTAAGTCCAATAAAACTGGTCACAGAGAAGTAAAATCATTCATCTGTTTGATGTTTTTATGCGTAAAACATACCCTCCCCCCCCCCAAAAAAAAAAGAGACAAACAAACCAGAACTGAAACAATAATTGCCGGTGATGGCAGATTACCTTATATGTGGAATTTTTAACTTCCACTTTGTGCGCGCATTCGTTGACTGTGTTCTTCAAATTCGCCCAGTCGATTTTTCCACGAAAATTTGCCACGAATTCTGGGAGAGCACGATAAGTTTTGGAGTCCTTGTAACATCCTAGAGGGATGAAATGTTTACCATCTGGGCCCTCCATAGCCTCTGCATCGGAGAAAACGTTGTGACAGGATCAGCAAGTCAGAAATGACATTGGCTTGTTTTGTCAGAACACAGAAGAATTGGACTAGATACATACTTGGGCAGCTAATATCCGTGTTGCATTGCTCGACTGTGTTTGGCTTCACTGCGTGTATACATTGGTGGTCTGAGACAGATATTAGATTGCCATGTGCGTTAAGTTTCATGCACCTCAAAAGACGCGTCCTGTTTCCACCTCCACACGACCGAGAGCACTGGAAATAAAAGGTCAGAGTTCAGTATTCCACTCCCCAGCCCCCCCACCCTCGGGGGGTAATCCTTTATATGGGCTATACAGGTCCGTGAGGCCCCAAAGGGTATGGTTTTCTGACCATTTTGGTCTAAAAGGGCATGGTCAGAAAGTGTTTGGTCTGAAAGGGTATGGTTTGTACCCTCAAGTCTTGAATTGGGTGTGTTTTTTAGAAGAAGCTACTTCTTCTTCATTAGGCAATAAGACCATCAACAAAAGCCCTTCTCAAATTATTGCGCTAACACGGCTGAAATAGTGTATCAAATCTTTGGTCAGGTCTGAAATAGGGTAGGGAAAATCACAGATTTTGGTCTGAAATAGGGTAAGGGTCTCAGGAAGCGCGCTGCACAGCCCCACCCAATTTTTCTGGGAGTACCCCCTCCCCCGGGCCAGCCTCCTCATTATCTCCATCCCATCATGGTTTAACGATACTAATTTGCACTTAGTTCTACTGCTGCAATAGTGCTCGATTCAAGTCGTTAATGCTTAAGCTAGGCTTATTATAGTTACGTCGTTGACGCTACAGCAGAAGGGACCTCTGCTAAGCAACGACGACGTATAGACGAGAGGGCAAACATCACCTGAAAATATGAATTCGCGTTATTGCGATGATTTCACTATTACTCCAACTCGTTCCACTCGTAAATTGTGTGTCAACTGTCAAGGAATTAAACTGGCATGAACGGCGTTGATATTAAGCAAGAAAACTAAAAAGTTATCGCCGTGTGCTCACGTCCTCTATAAAACCTTAAATTTGGTCATTTAACGTCGTTCAACGGTTTTGAAGAGGACGGAAATGAAATGTACCAAAATGCCAAGAGCACATGCAGAGCGAGTAAAACGATTGTTTTTGGTCAGTTGGCCACTCACTTCTCTCCAGGCTAACGCTTTCAACTCAGCAGGACAAGACACCTTGTTGCATTCTTGCTGTATGATCCCTGTGGGTTTGTCTACGTCACATGACACGTCCTCAACTGTCTCGTACCGCCCTTGGCCGATCTTTCGTCTGCACACAATCTGTCTCAGCTGAATTCCTTTTCCGCAGGTCTGTGAACATGGTCTCCAACCCGACTCGTACCACCTTAATATAGTGATAGAGTTGTGGAATTAGAGCTTTCAATTGAGTGTCAAAAAAAAACTTAACTTTCCCTCTCACATTACTTAAATCGATTCCATGGGATGCTGGAGATCCCTGCACTAGGGTCTTAATAAATCCCTGGAATTGACCACTCCTTGTGTCTGATATGTTTTGGCAGAGGACATATTTGGATTCTAAACAATAGGGCTACAAATGCAATTTGAGCCACAATTGGTTTGGCAAAGTATTGAAGGGCCTTAGAGCAAATATGCTAAATGCGATTCATAAATTCGTAATCGTTATCCTCATTGTTATCGTCATTGTTATCATTATTATTATCATTATCGAAAATGATTTGTTTCCCTGGGGCAAGTTCGTACTTACTCAGCCGCACATGGTTGTGGATTACATGCCCTCTCCGTTACTGGTTTAGTTTGCATTTTTAGACATGTTTCGTCATTTATGTAGCTCCCATCGTCTTTGCGCACGCACTCAACAAGTCTTCGCTGGTAACCTATGGTAACAAAGAACAAGCCAGATGAGAAAGAGTGCATTGAAAGGGTAGCGCGGGGGGGGGGGGGGGGNNNGGGGGGGGGGGGGGGGGGGGGGGGGAGCGGAAGAGCAATTTTCATCACACGCAACGTTTTTTCAGAGGGCCTTATCAGAGCCGTATATTACGCGCGACAACTTGACAGCGTATCTGTGCACAAAGGCGTTGAGGAAAGCAGGCAGAAATACAGTTCTTAAAATTAATTATGGCACGCAAGAGTTCCAAACGGGAAAATCTTATTTTTAAGATTGATCGGAATGCTGCACCACGTGACAGGACCTTGACTTACCTCCGGCACAATCTTCAGAGCATAAATCCCAGGACCCGATCTTCCAATGAACCTCATCAAGAGACACCCCACTCCTCTTTGGTGTCAAGAAGTGATAATCCACTCCGGGGTTTTCGCCTTCCAGGTGCACGTACTGAGAACAGAAAAGAGGAAGCAAAAACTTAATTGGTTTATAAGCAAGGAATTTTCAAAACAACAACAACAACAACAAATTCACTGCTTGTCGAAGTTGGGAGCATGTGAGTTCTGAATTTCCAAAACCTCTTTACTAGGACCTTTTGTTCGCTTTGAGGTTGGACATCGGCAGTGTAGCCACGAATTCGCAAGTCTTGTTTTTTGCTATCATTCTTTTCAGATCGTTCGTAATTAGTCTTCGTGTTCTTGCTTTCCTTCAGTTGGTTTTGGTTCGTTTTTTGTTTCTGATTAGTTTCGTTTATTTTCAACGCATTATGTAACTTGTAGTATTTCATGTATTGTTTTCTCACTCGATTTTTGTGTAATTTCAGGATAAAAGTGTCGTTGCGTATATTGTAGTCAGTCGTCGTAAAACCGGAGTGCCGCACAGATCTTGTAAGTGTTGCAATTTTTTTCCATCTTCAGTTTTTAGATTTCTTTTCGTTTTGTAGTTCCTGTACTTTTCTTGTGTTTTTATGTAGGTGTATCTGTATTTTTTTATTTCAGTGAATCGTTAAAGTATTAAAGAACGATATAAATGTGTGCGTAGAGTATTTTACAGGCAGTGTTCTTTTTTAGAATTACTCTACAATCAACGTGTGTATTAATATAATGTTCCTTCAATTAAAATAAAACAATTATACACGTCTCTCATTCACCTTGATTTTGAGAACTTGTTGAGTCGGTCCTGGAATTTCGACTTTATCTTCCCACAAGTACTCCTTGTGGTCATAAGCTACACGAGTTCCAGCGGCTAACACTACAGTACTCCACGTGTATCCCACTCGATAGACCCAGCTGTTTTTGTCATCTTTAACCCCTGAGAATGAATTATATGAATAGCATCAGTTATCCAGTTTCGTGTTATAAGTTAGCGATGATCTGTGCCTCCCATTTGATCCATCTGTTACCCATGTTAGGCACCCCGCGGCTTTGCTAACTGATTGGATACCAGGGCCGAGTTGTTCAAAGCAGAGTTAGTGCTAAACTGGGTTAAATACCATGACAACCTATAGGTTTTAATGGGACTTAAGCCAGGGTTAGCGCTAACCCCGCTTCGAACAACCGGGCCCATCATCATCATCATCATCATATCCTTTATTTAAACACGATAAGGTTTAAAGCTCAGAGCTTGTGGGGTCGCAGGGGCGTAGCTAGCTTTTTAACTTGTTGTAGGCCCTGTCGCTCAAGGCCGTATCATAAAATAGGTTCAACATTTGTAAAAGTAACATTTAAAAAGACAATAGGGCTGAAAAAATTGTAGGCCCGGGCCTAGGTGCCTATAGACTGGCTACACCCCCTGGATACCGTCACTATACTTATCATTTCGGGGTACATTTTAGTCGGAAAATCCTGCTCCAATACTGTAGAAAGGCGCTAGATAGGAAAATTTAAGTGTCACATAAAACGATACGAAGCCAGAGAGGTGCGGTTTGAAGCGGAACCGCTTAAGTGACAAAAACCACTCATTTTTTTCAGGACTCGTCCATCGGGCTGTGGCTCATAATTGACATAACTGGACTCTGTTTTGACAATCCCGGAAACTTACAAGAAATGAATATACTTCGATGAGACTTGAAAAGTCAAAAGTAAACTATATAACTCGAAGAAAGTAATGGAAATCTGATATATGCTTTTAGAAAGATGACAAATTTATCCCGTAACAATTTAATTTATGCACGAATGAAATTGAGTGGGTTCGCAGCCTGCATGCGCGCGCAACAAAACAAGAAAAACAAGAAAAAACAAGATATTCATTGATCTGGTAGACTTTAACTTTCAACACATTTTGATTGAAAAGACAACTTACTACGACCGATAGGATTTATTTCTGAAGAAAACCGAACCATTAATGATTCTGTGGTAAATGTGCAGCCTTCGCGTCGAAAATACGTCGAAAAACACGTGCAGAAAGTCAGGTAACATGTGCCAACGTTTTAAAAATATGACGTAGCTCAGAAATTTCAGGTTTGTAAGCGGGCCGGATTACAAGAGAAAAGCCCTATAATTGTTTCGAGGTAATCAGGGACTTCTTTTCCTTGAATTTGTCATTTAATGTCAGCTTCTCAACACCAGCTATCGAGCGAATAAATCGAAATCTGTTGGATGAGCGTCGTCGATCGGACGCCACCGTGCACGAGATCAACGGGAACACTGTGGCTAAGTTGCTTTTGAGGCAATTAACTGTCGCAAAACTACTACTTTGAATGAAACTTTCGATTTTATAGCTTGCTTTTCCACTAGAATCTTGGCTTCACACGAGTTTTCGTGTTTTAAATACTCACTGCTATTGGCTCACATTTGAGTCAAGCGGTTTGTAACCGGGAAGGAAATTTTGTGTTCACGATGACCCTTTGTAACATTTGCATTTGTAGCTCTCAGAGTCAATGCACCGTTCTTAAATTTGTGTCAGTCCGCCGTTTTATTCCATCGAGATATGAAAAAAGTTTAAATGTTACCTTCAACGGTCATTTATTTGTTTCAGTATTTATTTATTTTATCCTTCAGGATGACAGAGCTGAGATCACCGCAATCTTCAAGACACAACGCGCACATCTTTATTGAATTAAAACTCTGGCAGGCCGCTGCTTTGGAACAAGTAAGTACTCGTACTCGTTTATGAAAGTTAATCAGTGATATAAATGTGGATTAATCATGACCCGATTCAGATTTTTTAAATTCTGCACTTAAAAAAGCAGTGGTCTGTGGTCCTGCCCGGGAGTATCTTTAAAACCCAGGGAATGACATTTACGAAGTTAAATTTTAAATATTTCTGACGAAACATTTTCAGGGCACGATTGCAGGGGGAAAATACATCCAGTCAGTGCTGTATAATGGCACATTTAATTTGACCAAAAGACCTACACAAATACAAAACTGGCTGGCAGCGAAACACACCTGATGTAGTAACTTAAGCCCCCATAGGTAGGCAAAGCGTAAACTGAGAATTTACGTTTTTTGTATGAGCATCCGATGTCAAATAACCTTTGTAAAACGTAAGTTCAGAAAAATCTATGAATTGCGAACTGAAGGTACAAGGTGGGTGATTTTACCGACCAATTTTTAGGGACTAACCTTCCCTAGACGTTGCCCGGTAGCGTTTTCAATTTTTCCATATATTTGTCTGTAATTTTTTTCCCGGGAATTTTCAGTCCGCGACAGACAAATATATGGAAAAATGAAAACGCTACTGGGCAACTTCAAGCAAACTTTAGTCCCTAAAAATTGGTCGGTATAATCCTTTGCCCTCTACCTTCAGTTTGCAATTCATATTTTTTTTCCGCGGTAATACATACATACATACATACATAGTTTATTTGATAACGCAGGTTACAGAATACGCAAGACTGAAGTCCTGATGTGGACCTGCCTATCTGCTATTTAAAACTAAAGTATATACATGTGAATAAATAGAAAATCAACAGAAATAAATAATAAATAATAATAATAATACAAATATAAATATATAGGACAATGAACTACAATTTAAGAATATAGTTAAGAACTAGGTAAAATAATTATTAAAATTTTAAAATTTAGATATAATTAAATTACGATAAGATTAATAAAAAAATTCCTCGTTCCTATTTCTTATCATGGAAGATTCCTTATTATAACTTATAGAATTAATTAAGTCCTTACTAGATCTAAGTCTTTTTTAAAACATTCTAGGCTAGAAGACTTTTTGATCGAATCAGGAAGTGAATTCCATGCAATGGCAGCTCTATGCCTAAAAGTCAGCCTGCCAATTTCTGATTTAGGACTTGGAAATTCGATAATATTTTACGAAAAATGTTTTAGGAAATTAGGAAATGTTTTACGAAATTATCTGACATGTTTTAGGAAATTATCTGACATGGGATCCCCATACAACCACTCCAAATTCTTTAGGCTTTGCCTACCCTTCAAGATGGCGGCTTAAACCGTCATAAGGTCAATTACACCATGGACGGTTTGCGACCCACCGGCAGAGTAGGTTGAAGGTCAAGTGTCCCGACAAAACTTTTAAAAAACAACACTTTTGGCTCAAAAGTCAAGAGCAGAACAAATTAACTAAGTGAAAGGTAATTTTTGCCAAGCATTAAATGCACAGGAAGCTCAGAAAGAGCTCTCCTGAATCACGCTTCCCATGAACCACATGTCCCATGGAGCTACACATTAACTACTCACCAAGAAGGTTCTTAGTTTTCTCCCGCACTTTAGCAAATATGTTGGTCGAGCCACTTGGAATTGTCACAATTTCGTCAGGAGCGCCTGGCCCTAGAGGAAAAAAAAAAGTTTTTTATTTATTTCAGTCTCGGCGTACTTAAAATAATGACAGCGCCAAAGTCCGGACGGAAAGTGCTAAGGGGCTTCACAGTATGGTTAAAAAAGGTTAAAATACAACATCGAGCAAAAACTTTTTTCGCTCAAAATGAAACGTTCTTTGGTTTATAAATTTTAACCCATAGAACCAGGGGCCCGTTTCTCGAAAGCCTCGGGACTTTTCGTGCTCATTTCGGGAGCCATATTACACTCCGTATCTTGAAACGAAAGACGTTTTAAGCCACAAAACTTTGCAATTAGTTTGCTATCTCCTATCTCAAAATCATGTTTAAAGACTAGATTTTCAGAATAAGCGGATTGCAGCTTTTCAGGTGGTTTTTCGGGACTTTCGAGAAACGGGTTCCTCGTTCGTCCCCCCATACATTGCTGAGGTCTTGGTGACTTTAGGTCTCAACCAAGTGCGCTATTAAGGCAACTTCAACTGATGGTCTTACCCCAATGACGCCAGTCTTTGGTGTACGATCCATGAACATAGCTACATGTGGAGCTGTTTCCACCGCAAACAGCACAGCGGTCGTACTTGAGCCCAGAATCCAGCTTCAAATCACAGCCAACGGGCTAAAGAAAAAGCGAACGAACAGGACTTTTATACGATCAAAAAACTCGCAGTGGGTTTATATTCATATTGACAGTTTCAACCCGATTTCATCAGATAGAAAATGTTTGACCCACCGAAGTGTCGCTTAAGTTTACGGGTTTTTTTTCAGCGATTTGGCCAGGGTTACGGTTCTCTCAGTAATTATAAAGATTAATCCTGGTGATGCAGGTGTGCATGTGCTGGCTGATGGAGCTAATGTTCATTTAAAAGTACACACTGACAGTAATGTTTCGCAATGACTGTTTGTCTGAGCGAACGAACAAGCAAGCGGCGAAACCAGGAGGGGATTGGGGCCAAATCCCAGTCCCCTCGCGGCTTCGCCGCACGCTTTGGCTGCTTCACCGCTTGCTTGTTCGTTCGCTCGCGCTCGAACAAAACCGCCAGCTACGCAAATGCACTTCTCAAGTTTCCACTGACCGTTTCAAGTGTCCGTTGTCCGTCTTATAGACAGTTTAGTCAGTAGAAATACAGGCTGAGAAACGGCAAAGACCGATACCAGGTGTCCATTTTAGAGAGGTGTCCGTTATGGTGATGTTACACGAGCCGATTTTTAACGCCGAAATTTAACGCACCATTGTTGTCTCGTGTAACATGGCGCACAGGGCGATTTTTAACGTAACATTTTGTTGCGGCAACATGTTGCAGGTTTTTAAAGTGATTCAAAAATAAGTAACCTTGTTGCCCGAATTCTGTTGGTGTTGTTGCGTGTAACACCCCCCCGCCGCTGACTTTTAACGCAACATCGTCCCAGAATGCACCACGGAAAACCGAAACTCATTGTCCGCCATATTTGTTGCCCGAGAATTGTAGAACAGGAGCCTGGGCTAAAATGTTGCGAACAGTGTTGTGTTAAAAATCGTCTCGTGTAACATACCGTTACCGCAACAAAGTTGCGTTAAAAGTAGTCTCGTGTAGCATGGATAAAAATTCGGCGTTAAAAATCGGCTCGTGTTACATCACCTTTAAGAGACAGTTCACTGTAGTCAAAATCACAGAGGAATGAACATACTCACCTTGCAAATTCCCTCAATGCAGACGTCATGGTCTTCTGGATTACTGCTACATGGAGTACCATCCTTAACTGGGCCACGGGGAGTACCGAACTGTCCTTTTTGGCATACCAGCAAGCAAACATCTGTTAAAAGAAACGCATTCGAGCTTTAGAGTTATGATAGTTTCAAATGACAATGAAAATCGTATCAGCTTTGTGATGCGCTCAGTAGAAGGAAGAACGCGCATTTCACAGATACAAGTGCCTGCAGGCCGCTATGTTGTTTCCTTCGGAGACTAGAAAGTCTCCTGCTTCGTAGGCCCTACAACTCTCATTCAAATTCACTACTATAACTGTGGGAGATTGCCGGGCTACCTTTTACGAAGATTATTTTTGTGCATAGAACATGCTAAACTAAGAAGGGTTTTCATTATCATTCATTATGCCTTGCAAAAAACAGTAGAATCGTTCGTTTTAGTATTGTTCTACTTTTTAAACAGAAGATGCCGCGACGTACTAACCGGCCATATATATATATTTTATATATATGTATAAGTTCCAAGCGGCTCATGGTGAGAGAACTTGCGAAGTCAGAGAAAAGTTTTATTCTTGCTAAGGGAAAGGTATCGATAAGGTTACCTGCTTGCCACATCACCGCTGTCGCCGTTTGAAATGCGCGGCATTGAAGGAGTCGATAGTCCATAGCCCCTTCAGGACAAGGCTGTTAAGAAAAACACCGAATTATATTGTTACACCTGATGAAACGCAAATTGTTATATTTTTTTTTCCGAACGCTCCTGTGGAGGTAAATAATGCATCACATCTTTACAACTATTTCTTCAGTGAAGCAAAAGCCGTGACGACAAGACATCCAGGGTGCATTTTTTTTGGACTATTCTGTGTATTCCTATTCCGGTTTAGGATTAACGGAACAACAGGAATAAGGTTTTCTAAAAGAACGCGTATTCTGAAAACGGAATGGTTCTTGCAGAGGTGACCTGAGAAGTAACGCTCGGAATAGTCTGGGCACGAGACTGACGTTTCCGCGGCCGCGCACGATGTTCGCACCAAAATAATCCCAAAAGATCGCGCATTCTGTGTATTAGGAGTTAACTGTATTTTGTTTATTCCGTTCATTCTGCTATTGAGAGCAGAATGAACGGAAAGAACGAAAGAACGCGTAAACCGACCATTCCGTCTACTGTTATCCCGGAATAGTTCCCCCCCCCCCCCCCCAAAAAAAAAAAGAAAAAAATGCACCCTAGCCAGATATCACGATCGACGAGGACGTCAGTGACCTGATCTTCTCATAAAGAACTGAGAAAGAGTTCGATTATATTCCACGAAAATCCCTTTGTTCAGTTTCAGAGGGCAGAATCACGCACTCGCTGAGTCTCTTTCGGCGAACACGTGAAGTCAAGATCAGTACTTGCCTAATCTCCGATTATCGTAACAATAATGACTCCGCGTTCAATTCTTACCTGTGTATTGCACATTTCCCATAATCCTTTTTCAGATCCTTCGCATTTTTTCCCTCCATTTTGTGGCCTATGTTATAAAAGAAGTTGAAAGTTAAGTAATCGGAAATCAGCGAGGAGTGCAAACCGAATAGGACTATTCTTTTATAATTTCATTTGTTTGAATTTAAAATTTAAGAGGTTATTTTACGCAGGATTCGTGCACGTTCTTGTCCTCCAAGTCACACCACCACCACACGATCGACTGCACGGCTGATAGTCCTGCCAATTACTCCATCCACCGTCAATCATTGGAGAACCATCGTCCACACATTCACCCTTGATACACCACTTCAAAGGAAATGATTGTGTATTAATTATAGGCAACGTAGAATCATTTGACCGGCTAAAGATGCAGCATAGGTTATCTCACAATTCAGGGTAACATTCATGTACAGAGATCCAACGGGGGACTCGATTTTCTTGGGAGCTCAGAATCGAACGACCTTACCGTGCAGTAAATGTGCAGTGTGCGTTTTTTTGTTTCTGGAACATACCCACTATAATGAGTCAGAAATCAAACTCACGTGTCTATCTCCACATCGCGTGCCATCGACAGGAGGCGGTCCGTAACTCTTGCATAGGTAACCGTCTCTTGTACAGTACAATGAACCACAGTCAGCCTAGAAAAAAAACGTCCACAGCACTAGCAGCTTCTAGACAGGCTTTGACTGATAAAACACCGTTGTGGGCAATGTAGAGAATCAATGATTTCCTAGCGTAGCAGTAGAGAGATTTGGCTAATAATCAATTTTGAAATCTTAGGTGTTAATTGTCTTGTGCATTTTCCTCGCTGTCGTTGGATTTGAGCTTTTTATGCCATGAAGTTCTATTTCTAGCGTATCCAAAGTGTTTCTTGCTACATTGCAGAATAAGGCATAGAGAGACGCTGATCTGGCGTGAAAAACCAGCTGCCTTCTGAGGATTGAATACCGAACGACATTTTTGATATGTACAAAGGAAAAGCTGACTCACTTTTTTCTGTGCACACTGAAAGTACTTTGCGCCATACTGCAACCTGCACTGTAGAGTAGCGTTAATGATTTGTCCAGGTAACTTGTTGTGGAAGATACTTGGTTTGTGAATGAAGTTGCGCGGATTATCATCCAAACAAGAAGACCCAGAACCACTGTAAAATAACATAATTATCATAGCTTGGTGGCAGTTCTAACAGTCAAAGAATTTTCCCTTCAAGTGTCAGCTTAACCTCACAGTGAATTTACCGAGCCATTTTATCAGGAAGTTATTTTAGAAATCTCATGATTTCGCTCTTTGCCGTGGGCCTTTTGTTATCGCCGTGGAGTTTTTGTTGCTGTGACAGTTATGGGCCACAGTACATTTATCTCGTGTGTGAGAGTTATATTCAATTTATCTCATTCAATTCAGTTAAGGAAATCTTTCCGGACCTACTTTTGTCGCTTCTTTTGATAGAAAAACGGAAGGAAAAATGTTGTCACAACTATGAAAATATATTGTTACCGTACCCTGGGTTCGCTAGCATAGAACGCGAAGAACACTTAATTCTTCAGTTTTTAATATCGTCCGCGAGCAAAACACTCTTATGCATCAGTCAATTGAAACCCCGGCCCCCCGACCCCCGGGACATAGCGGGGATTTAACGCTTCCATAGCCGGGATTTAACGCACTTTTAACGGCGCGTTGGCCCCGGTGGGCGGTGGATTTAACAAAATGCCAATGAAACCGGGACCGTGGGCGGTGATTTAACAGCACGCGATCACCTAAAGCGGGGGCGACAGCGGGGACTTAACATGGAGGACTAAACAGTAAAGCCTTCAATCTGTTGAAACAATCTAATACGGTAAATCTGTCATCTCAGGACTAAAATGAGTGAAATTCACCTCTGTTTTCATATGTGTGTAGATAAAGATCATAGTAACCAAGATAGTAACCACCTATTCTCTGCAAACTATAGGTAATTGCATGGAGGTAGCTTTGGTGTCAAGTCAGCTTTCGTTCAGAACAACACCAATTGATAGACATTTTGTTAGGGAAAGTTGCCTACCCACTTTGTTTTAATAGGTTTTAACAGATTTAATCGTAAAGGAAATATTTTTGAAGGAGTATATTTTAACAGATTGAATCGTAATGATAATATTTTTGAAGGAGTGTTTCAAATTTACAGGGAAAGTTGCCTACCCAACTTGTTAAAGTTGTAACAGAATCATAATGAGAATATTTTTGATGGAGAAGGTACAGTCCAACCTCTCCTTACGGACACGCAACTCTCTAATACGGACACCTCTCTATAACGGACATTCCCCTTTGTTCCGAAAAAATTCTCACCCGTTTTCTAAAAAAAAAGCTCTATAATACGGACCCTCTCTAATAAGGACAACGGACACTAAATCTCGGCCCCAGAGAGCGAAGTCATATAAACTTAACCTCTTTATTACGGACACTCTGGTGATCCGGTGTTGACATATAGTGTGCACGAGTTTGTGATTACGCAAGCATGAACGTTTTATTCACTGATCGTCAACTGGAGTTTTGAAAATTGTACTTTTATTAGTACCTCTTTAGGTGAAGCATTGCGTTGTACGTAGTTCCTTTGGTTTCAAATAACTGATTCGTATAAAGTGTGTACTTTACGGACAGCTGGATTCTCTGTTAGATCTAAACATTCTCTTCATTCTCAATCGACTAAACTGCATTTTTAACACCGGAATAAACTCAACTAAAGAAAAACAAAACGAAACGAAATGTGGACGTTCTACATCTCCATAGCGATTTTACATGTTGCTGTTCTTTCACGGCAACAACCTTTTTGAACAGTTGCTCATGGGAATATAACAGCTAAAAAAGAAACAGTTGTAACCAACCAATGTCCGGGAGAGTCCCTGAAGGCACCAAACATTTTCTAACTTTTAACACTAGTTCATTAGAAGCTATTGCTCTTTTTGAATAACTTGTTACTTCTTTTGTCCATCCCCTGTCCAACCAGACACGTTAATGTCATTGTATACGCGAAATTATTGTCCTTGTTTGTTCGCGCGGAATTCAAACAACAAAACAAAACAAAATATGTCTGAAAAAGCGACAGCGTTTTAAAGTTTTACCGGAAAATGCGTGGTTCCTTTTGCTGTTTTGTCATGCTTAGCAAATGCGCATGCGCCAACTCCGTGTATTACAAATGAGTACCAAAAAATATCCTTACCATATGGAAGACATGACAACTATAGTCGCAAATATATATCGCTCCAAATCATAGTATAAAGCAGAAGGAGTTGAGCTGCGAGTACGTAAGGGATCTGTCACGTATGGTCTAGGGGCCGACATTTCTCTCCCTCACTGCCTATCGGGGATAGGTATCAGAAAGTAGCAAGTATAAGCGATCCGCGGGCCGAAATCTCGGGGAGACTCGTCATGGTACACCGCTCAGGCTTAAATGTCCAGAGGTACCGCTACCGCTTCTGCATATTTTTCTTTAGGTATTTAGTATGCGCATGCGCAACTGGCCTTGTGTACCAATATGCAACGTGCGAGTAAATTAATATGTGCCTTCAAATCAAGATTACTTCCAGTCCGTGATAGATCTATTGTTGAAAAGAAGAAAGAGCAGAAGAATAAGTCGTAATTAGGGTCTCTCCGTTGGGAGGACCACAAGTAATTAATATTCCAGCTAGCAGTGATAGTTTTTGACAACATAACAAGTTCGCATTTTGTTTCTGTTCGTTCGTTCGTCGTATCACTGTGTAACCCCGTTAGATGGTTGATGACAAAGAATTGGCTATCGCGGTTCTCTCGCGAAAGCCGTCCAGAAGAACATTACAGACTATTTGAAAGCTTAAATGATTAGAATGAATACAGGACATAAAGATTAAAAAAATTACTCCAGTTACTGTTCGCTGCACTTTTTAACTACGGAAAGACGTTTTTCAGAACTGTACTTTTGTTATTACCTTTTTAGGTGAAGCATCTCGTTGTACGTAGTTCCTTTAGTTTCAAATAACCGATTCGTATAAAGTATGTACTGTAACTGAGATGTACAAATCATTGTGTCTGAATAGTCAGTTTAGATACACTGGCCTATTTTTCGTTACTGAACACTTAAAACTGTCAGTGGAGTCTTAAAAATGATGCAATCTCGGTGACCTCTATAATACGGACACCTCTCTAATGCGGACACTTTGGTCTGTCCCTTTGGTGTTCGCATTAGAGAGGTTCAACTATATATAGTTTTAGGGGAAGTTGCCTATCTACTTTTGTTTAAGTTTTAAGTGATTGAATCATGATGAGAATACCTTTGAAGGACAAGATAATTAGATATTTTTATAATTAAGTTTAAGTTGAACAAAGTTTGTACGGAGTGAATTATTGTTGAGGATATTTGGAATAAAAGCATTTAGAAGCGTTTTCATCACTACCAATTTGAAATTTATTTTAAATAAATAGCTTATTTTAAATCCACCTTATTGTACGAAGCGTTTGAGATATCGGCTCAGGTATCTATAGAGGATCCTATAAAGGGTGGGTCGTTAGCGACGTTTTGGTGTCGTTTTCCGGCAGAAGACAGGTCTTTTTATGTGAACCTGTTGTGTTTGACATTAAAAACACGCGCCCATTTGCATTCATATCATACCAAGATCCATGATAATTCTGAAGTAGTTTTGGGGATGACCCATTCGCTATATCCGACACAATGCCGACTTTACTTGAACTCTGGCTTATCAAAATGAAAGTGGATTTCTGCAGCAAATTCGTCATATTGAAGGCCAGCTTTCGGCGCAAATGGAGATTGCAGCTTATCAAAGAGGCTGCAGTTTTTAATAAAAGAACGAAAAACAGTTAAAGTTTGATATTTACAACGAGTAGACCAACGATCTCGGTTTGAGTTGAGTTTCTTCACTTGGTTCAGATGTGCCCGCTATGCGGGCCTTTTAACAGAAGTCTTGGCCCCGGGGGCGGGGTAATAAGCCGTTTTTTAACACTTGAGAAATTGACTGGAGCATTGCAATCTGCTGTGCTCTCACGACCACATGGGATACCCTAATATGGAGCTACTATATTTGGGCACTAAGTCACACAACAGTCCGTTACACTATACAAACATAGTTAGTCCGGGAGGCAAGGGAGAACCACTAAGATCACTGCACGCATTTGTAAAATTATCCGGGTAAAATGTCATGTTGAACTACGTTGAATACATTTTTTTTTAACAGTCTTACCATCCATGTATCCCTCTGTCCTAAGCTCCATCATTAAGTGTGAGCCTTATCATTTGATTTAAAGGTAAAGCCTTTTGGTGAAATCCTTCATTACGACCATGCATTCAAGTGAACGCCAAGAACAGAAGAACAAGGGGTGAGTGTCCAAGTCAGTAACTGTGGTGCTATGTAGGTGGGGATGAAACACTGAAATTTGGTATCCGTAGGAAGGGTCAATAAGAAGATTAAATTTAAGCTGGGTATGCACTGAACTCCAAACCTCTCTTAACGGTCATTAACCCAGATGCCGCCTGATACTAAATTTTACTACCAACAAGTGCGGGCTTGCCATTCATGGTATTGTTTGTCAGTTACGCGGAAAAAGGTAGCTCTGACCTTTCACTAGTGACGAGATACTTTTACTACACTGCCACCATTTCAACTTACGTTAAGAATTCTTTGAGGCGTCTACTGCTGCATGGTGACCATTTAAAAGCATTTTTACCATCACTCACGGTGCTCGCCATGATGTATCCTCCGTCATTACACCTATCGCCCTCTCCATCATGTGCAAGCCCGAACCTTCGACAAAACATTTTAAATCGTCAGTTATTCATGTCTTCGCCTGACCTTATGATATTGGTTAGGATGCCTAAACATGGCAAAATAACATTTTTACTCGGTTGTTGTCACATACTGAGATTTCAGCATATACAGGGATCTAAAACTTGCAGGTTACGATCGTCTCAGTTAATACCTGTACTTATTTACGTTCTTCATACTAAAAAGAAGTGTAGCACAAGAAAACAGGGGCAAACATCATAGTTTAATCGTTGAATTACTACAGTAATTACGCAAATGTTCCTTGGAGTCTGTAGCTCAATGAAACAACTGAAGACAACTAAAAGTGAAGATAAAGCAGACGATTACAAATTTCATCGAAGGGCTTATTCCAATTTCAGTAAATCTTGAGTCCAGCCACAGACCGTTCATTGGCTTCATCAGTTCGTTTGGTTGTCTTGGCGGCGGCGAAAACTCTTGAGTATTTCTTTTACCGCTTTACGAACGTTACCCATCCGCCAAACAAAGATAAACGGGTCGAGCGAAGACGACAGAAATGTCAAAAGCACAGAGCATTTGAAAGCTACCTCTACACCATACTGATTTTGTAATGCGTGATAAAACCCGCTCAAAAACACGAGACTAGGAAGGTAAGTGATGTAAAATAATGCGACAATGAAGAGAATGGAATGAACGGATTTCTTGTACTTCGCCAAGTTGATTGCCGGTTTTCTCAGGTGGAACATTGCATTAGCTTGAACTTGTTGCTGATGAAGCCGGATGACTCGCAACACTTGAAAGTAAGCGAGAGACATCGTAAGAAAACAGATCAACAATAGTGCAAAACAAATTGGAAGAACAATTCCGTAGGTTCTGTTCAGCGAGGCTTGATGGAGGGAACGCAATACAGCAATAGGGACAGGAGCAAGAAGAACCACCGTAGCTGTTACAATGATCCCATATTGACCAGTCATGAACGGCCGCCGAGTCATGTGAAAATATCTCTCTATGGACATGAATGTGAGAATCAATACTGTTGCGCTACCGAGGTACGCGCCAGTGCCAGCCACGATGAGTTTCGCAGAAACAAGAAACGGTAACTTGTCGCGGATTCTCTGGGATTCTTCTAAACAAATAAACTCGGCCGCTACATAAAATGGCGCAGAAATCAACCCCGAGCAAAGATCTGTTAAAGCCAGCCCACCGAGAAGAATGTAACAAGGAACCCTAAGGGAAGAGGTCTTCCAGATGGCCGCCAAAATCAAAGAATTTCCCACCACTGCAATAGGCGACAGAAGGGCAACAGCGATGGCCATTGAAATGTTGGTAAAATTGAAACTTCGAGTTTGTCTTATAATTTCATCACCGCCAAAGCTGCAAAAGCGCAAAAAAGACAACGAAGGATGTTCGGTCGTGTTATTTAGCATGGTCTTAGGGAGACGTTCGAGATAAACGGCGTTTTCTGTGGCGGATTTTGTTTCAAGCCCCGACGGCGACCAGATCAATGGAATAAAGTCAGTGTACGTAGTTGGCTTCTTCAATAGACAGGGGCGTGAACATCATAATCGGTGTTTTTAAGTAAATGTAATATAGAGGAATATATTTTCAGCTGTCACTTTGACATTTCTGTTGATCAGAAATAAATTATTCTCCCTTTCGGTACTGCACAAAACTGACCACAGTCGCAAGTTACTGCCACGTTTTAAGTGCAATTTAAAACCGAAAAGCTTTAAAACTTTGCAATTAGCGGGGAAGCCCCTCAGTAATCGTCGGCTTTTAGTAGTATGATTAAGCACGCACACAGGTTTTAATTACCAATATTTGTTTAAAAAGCTTCCTCTGAAATTAAGGATTACCTAACTTGGCATTAACATAAGTTTATTTGTTTGGTTTATTTTACATAGAAAAGTTGTGTCGAAATTTCTTTTTCTAAGGATTTTAGCGCTTTCTTTTTACTGATGAGCTGTGATACTGGTAACAGTAAATGGTTATCAGGTCTGCCTTGACTCACGTGTGAGCTGCTTCATGCGCGATGATGATGGCGGACGCGAGCCCGATGTCATTGTTAACAGACCTGCCAAATTCTGTGGCACATGTTGAACCCATCATGGCTAAACCTGCGAGTCAGTCAAACCAACAGTGCAAGTATTATTTCAGGCCATTCCTGACTTCATTTATTTGAGGGCGCGTTCTCTTGGGACTACGGTGGAACCTCGATTTAACGAAGTGCGAGGGACCACAGGTTGTATTTCGTTGTCATAGGGGTTTCGTTGTATCGAGGTTCTTTTCCATACATTTTATTGTAGGTGGGCTAGAGATTCTCGCTCGTTATACCCTGGACTTCTTAATCTGGAGGTTTGTTGAATCGAAGTTCCGTTGTATTTCTGAATAGGTGAATGCTCAGAATATTTCGCATGACTGACGAAGAAGATAATTATGTACAGGTAGCAACAAACACCGTCCATAAACATAATTGGAAGAAGCATACTATCCGCAATTGTTTCCCAATTTCTCATATTTCATCTGCTTCATCTGAATGAATCGTTTTTCAGATTGATTATTAAGTCGATCGAAAAATGCCTCACCTCCAAGTCCATTTCTGTAAAAAAAAAGAAAGAAAAATATACCGATAGCTTAAGTGAATGAGGAAAGGTATTCAAGAAATGTTTGATCAAAGGTGTTTAAAACGATCCGGTAAAATGTATATTCTCCATCACTTTGGTAATCTACCACAGTTTTGTATGGTAACGAAAACGTTACACAGCTATCTTCCGTGAAGGTAAACAGTGACATAGATCATTTAAACCGGCTTCCATTTGGGCCACAATGTTTGGTCTACATTCCGATTATTTTTTTTAAAGAAAACTTGAACAGCCTGTGGATAACTGTAGGTCTTGTGTCTTACCCAGTCAGTAGGATGATAAGGTCAGGGTGAGCGGGATCTTTGTCCGAATGTGGTATGTTCCTCATAGCCCAGTCTGACAGAGAACGAAGTCGAACTAGATTTTTTGCTGAAGAGTTGTAACCCAGCTGAAAATCAATCAATCAATCAATCAATCAATCAATCAATCAATCAATCAATCAATCAATCAATCAATCAATCAATCAACAAATCAATCAATCAATCAATCAATCAATCAACAAATCAATCAATCAATGAACAAATCAATCAATCAATCAGGCATGCAGGCAGGCAGTCGGTCAGTCAGTCAGTCAGTTAGACGCTTCAATAATGCGGTTCGTCAGTTCTCTCGTTCACGATTAGACCAACACATCAATCAGAGCGTGGCTTATACTTACCCCATCATTCTTAATAAACAGTTTCACCACAACTATTGTAAGCGCCTTTTCTCCAACACTTTCATCGTGAAACATGTTGTTGACCTGACAAGGATATGAGACGCAATAAAAACTCTTTCGTTATTGATGAAAGGAATGGAACATGAGTTACAGGTAAGAATCCCAACTGAGGGAACGCGGCCCGGTTGGTTATTTACAAGAGTTGTACCAGGGACTACCTAGAACATGGTCAGAGCAGTACTTGAACCCAGGGCCTCCGGATTACGTGTCCTATGCTTTAACCAGCAATTGAACTGCCTGCAGAGCAGGCTAGTAATGTTTCTAACTGCATGGAACACTTTTGCGAGTGACTGATTGTTTGATGTTTATGGTGAAATAATAAATAATTATGAAAAAAAAAAATCTAAAGGAAAAGGCCACCCGGCTGCGATTCGGATAGGTGGACAAATCAAAGTTTCATGAGTTGTCATTCATGTTAATCATTAGCGAGTTTAAAGCAAACAATTTTAGAAAACCGTCAGTTAACAGTGTGTACCTACCAAGTGAGCTAAGGTGAGCAAATACATGGTCAGGTTTTCTCCCTCGTGCCTTTTCACTAATAAGTCATCTGCTACCATGGCAACCTCCAAGTGTTTGTGTGATGGTGATCCCTCGGCAGTTGATGATCGTTTCATCCCGTTTGCTTTCAGATTTCTTTTCATTCGTTCCTTGACGTCCATGTCTAAAAATAAAAAAAAAGACAAAGCTAATGAATGCCTTCCTGCATATCTTGCAAACATACAGGTAATTATTTAGAGTGAGATCAGCGTAAAGTGTATAGACCACTTTCAAATGGTGGCCAATATTTTTCTACAAAGGAAAATGCAAAGTTGTCCTAAAGTGCGACTCTGTTCTTTTCATCTTGCACAATTCGATAGTAACTATTAATTACTGTCTCTCTTGTATATTTAACAAATTGTGCATGAGTGGGCGTTGGATATAGCTGGCTATAATCATCCCATATCCAACAAGCGAGAGTAGAATAATTCGTTAAAAACACCCACAATATATACATAAATCTTTAATTATTTAAGCTTCTTTTAAATTTTGAGCTGACGCGTACGCTTACCATATTTGTTGAGCATGTTATATTAGGTCATAACTCATGATGGCTAAGCCTATCAAAAATCTTGAATTGTATTATCCACAACAACATTTCCTTGACATCCGGCGATTCAGTATTGGTTAGAACTCCGCTTGCCGATTGATACTCCATCTTTTGTAATGCCCCACTTCCTGGGGTTAAGATGCAATTTAAAATACAAAAGTTTCTTTTCTTTTTTTTTTTTAATTTGCCTCTGTGAAATTTGACTTTGACACTAAACGTCATAAACTTAGGGCATCTATAAATATAAAGTATAATAACCTTTCCTGTACCTACTGAATCGATGTCGCATCCTTGTCCAATGACATCTTTCAATGACCGTTTATAGATCAAATGAGGCTGAGAACCGCTTGCTGACCCATAATCCTGTGCTAGGTGACTTGAAAGAGGATGTATGAAAAGGGCCTGGTTCATCAATTTAATCATACCAGTCTGAAAAGTTAGACAGCAGAAAGATCATAACAGGATCTGTTTCTTTTCATCGTAACAGTGTTCTTTTTAATATTCTTGCTTATTTGCTTATTGATGCTTACCAGTCCATCCTGGTTGCTAATGGCAGCTATAGATTCAGGATATGAAACCACGTGTCCACTGTAAAACGAGTTCTTTGGAGGCGTGCTGTACGTTTTAGTGCCGTTTTCATGTATAGTCTCCACAATAGATCCCGGTGCCAGAATGGGTTCGCCTTTCGTGACGTTTAAATGAAGTGACTGACCAAACGCTTTCACTTTATAAAACAAGAAACT
Organism: Astreopora myriophthalma; assembly: GCA_014634185.1. NCBI lineage: Eukaryota > Metazoa > Cnidaria > Anthozoa > Scleractinia > Acroporidae > Astreopora > Astreopora myriophthalma. Next base: position 3,458,621 of record BLFK01000134.1, on the reverse strand, counting down.
TTGCTCAGTCTTTGTCGCTGTGCGTCTTGTGCGGCTAGGCTTGTTAAGTTCATGTGTGACGAAATTTCCTCTTTCGTCGGCCTGGAACGGAGAAACGACTTCGTACTCCGGCACTGAAAAGACCAAACAAACAAACATACGATGTTGGCATGGAGTAGAGATCGTTTTAAAGCCAAGACATTTTCCAAACGAGTCAATTAAAGAAAGGCTAAAAAAAAAAAGACTGTGCGATAGTTTCAAACGAACGTTTGCAACAAAATTTGGGATATCATGCCTGGCAAACGAAATGACTCAAGGGGCGAATATTGTAATACTGATCTGCGATGTCGAGATCACTGTTAGAATTCCGTATCGATCTCAAGTGAGAATGCCCAAGAGGGTTGCATAGCAAAAACGACAAGCAAGTTGCCTGGCGAAGGGCTCGGGCAAGTTGCAGCTTGCAGCGATGTACGTGCGGACATTTGTGTATTTTATATGACACTGAGATCAGTCTTAACTCTCGAATTATCAATAGCTCAAGATTTGTACTTTTGACGGGAAACCAAGTTTCCACAAGAGGGTCATTTAGTATTTGATTGTCATCGCCTTAACACCGAACGTTTTGGCATTCCAAAGGGACATTGGTGTCAATTACTTTTAGTATACCTTCAGAGTATGAGCTTGCTCCAAAGTAGTATGCGATCTCCCGTTTCGTCATTCGATGGTGCATGGTTGCTTTCTAAAATGGAGAATAGGTCAGAAATGCTTTCTTGATTCACTTGCTTAGTTCAATCGAGTTATTATTACACAACAGCTTCGTGCACATACAAAATTATATTGTTTACTCTATGGATTTATATCATGACCGAGAAAGCCTGAAGATTGGAGAACGTCCTCCTACCTTAGTGTTTTTATGGTTGGGTAGTGCAAGCAGTTCTAAAAGAAAAAAGAAAATTATCATTATGTAACTCAGTTTTATGAGATACGTATACAGTAAGAACCATAAAGGTTATTCAAAAACCAACCGACTAAATCTTAAAAATGTTTTAAATTGACCATTAAGATTTTTAACTATAGTGTGCTAACATTTACTCCGCTAGTAAATCATCAAAAGAACATTGACTGTCCCACATACCAGTAGTTACGACGCTAACAACGAGACCCAACAGTAGTGCAGTAAAGGAAGACATATTGTAGTACTAAGAGCTGAAAACAAAGGGGCCAGTAACGTTAATTAAGCTATTGCGACTCGAGACTCAAACACCATGTTTCCTACAATTGGAAAGCAGCTCTACTGGTAAACCCGTCAGTGATTCAACCTCTGTGATTAGCACTTGTTTCTCACGTTCTAAAGTCCGACAGCATCTGCAGATCGTTCCGCCAGAACTGCGAGCAGCAGTTTCAGCTCGGATAGCAATAACATTTTGTTAGTCTGTCGTATAGATGATTCAGATATGATGTCAGGTCAAGTGATCTTGTGTACGGAAAGGGAAGTGACGATTCTTCATCTTGTCAGACAATACATCTTGACTTTTCGCATGTCGTAGAGCAATGTTTGTCAATTTGTAACCACGGTCACATCCAGTGTCGACAAATACAGAGAATAACATCATGCTCACAAGCATAGGATATGTTTGGATACTCAACTTAAACTCGAAGCTTTCACGATTTCTTTTTCTATACTAAGAGCTCACGTTTCGCGAGTTTTTATGTTACCGTCTTTGCATAAATTTGGTGTTTTCAACTGTTTACATTGCATTTAGGTTTAATTCAAACAAAGATTGTCATTTCTTTGCAGGCAATTACTTTCCTGACTCAATAAATCGACACAAAAATTCTTAATTTAAGGACGCCAGTCAACACTGAAAAGCAAAACAAAAAAAACCAACAGCTAAAAATCTGAATATATATACTGCGTACAAGACATATTGAATGGCATTATGACTGTTACAGTTACGTAAAGATATGGAAATGCACAATTTTATAGATTCTACGGTGTTGTTAACGCTTTAAAAAAAAGTGGCTCCAGGGATTCGATGAAGGGGTGAGTTTCAAAAGATTGACCGTGCCCCCTGCTTTGGCGGGAAGTGAAGCACTAACATTTCTGGTATCTAATAAGCTCATGACGTAGATTGGCCGTCATAAGGCGATTCAAGCTGAAGTAGTTCCAACGTTAGGTTTTCAGGGTCATAGCACGTACCGAATCGCAATCCGAAAGGAATAAATCTCGAAACTTGCGTTCGCTTTTGATTGTCCAGCTCACCCTCGACGGCTAACTGATCAACTTATCAAGTAACAAGTCATTGAAGTCGATGCTAAGAGTGCTAAAAGGAAAGTAAGAAGAAATGGCTAACCCATTCTTGATATAAGCCGGCCTTAATCACCTGTATTGAACTATTTTGTATTGTGTACTGGGTGGTCAGTAAAACAAATCATCTTTATCAAATTCACAGAAAGAGTTTTTATTCAACAGTCGTTCTACTTCACTGTTACTTTAACTTTGCAGTGTGCTGTTTGCTATGTAGTTCAAGCAACAACGAAGGCAATGGCAGCGAGAACGCCAGAGAGAAGACAACAGGTTTATTGAGCAAAAACATAGCTCTTCTCGCTCTGCAAGTGCGCCTTGCATTTTGGTACAGTTCTCTACCGTCCTGTGCAAAGCAACAACGCGAAATGATGAAACTCTGCGGCAGACCATGACAAAGAGTTTTCCATTCTCTCTCTCCAAATTTTAACGCCGTTCATACTTTGTTTCACTTTGTGGATAACACGCGCGCAAAAGCTGGAATACGTCCGTAATTATTACCGACGTATCCTAGCCATTAAATAGCCAAGTAATTACACTGGTAACGCGAATATTCATGTTTTGAAAAGTCACCGGTTCTCGTAGCCGTCGCCTTTCTCACTGCCCAATCACAAGTATGAATTTTCATGCAATTTTTGTTGAGCAAACAATTTTCTTGCATCCAACCCCGGATGATGGTCAGCAAATACACAAACGTCTATTTGATTTTGCGCTTAATGTGCTTTTTTATTGTCAAACTCAGTGGCACCTTGTTTAGAGCAAATGCAAACTTGAAGATACATTGTGCCGCATAATGAGGCATTTTTCTTGCCGTTTTTGTTTAAAGTCCAACAGCCAAAGATTTAATTGAATGCAAACAAATGGTCTAAAAAGTATTTATTTAGCCACAATTTGTTTAACAAGACGTCGCGTCGTTGCCTTAAACCGATTGTCAATTGTTGCATGTTTTCATAGTTGGAAACCGTCAAATTGTTCGCCCTCTCAGCGTTTCAAGTCAAGAGGAAATTGGTTCTCCAATCTTGTTTTCCGGGGCTAATTATTATCTTGTGGTGTCGTTTAACATTTCGAAGAGCTGTAAATAATTGGTGAACCTTAACTTCACATTGCGACTACGTTTGAATTTTCGAACAACAATGTGAACACTAATGTCCGGTCAGTGTGGGTCTTCGTTTGATTAATGATTACAACATTGTCGAATCATTCAAAATCCACAAAAAAGAACAAGAGTCGCAGTAAAAAAAAGTCCCATAATCACTCATACACTTAGATTCGAACCTAGTGTACTAAAATGCCGGTGAATCCATTCCTGGTTTGTACGCGACACGACAGTAGATAATGTGGCATAAATTAAGCGCAAATTCAGTTCCCGTTACCATACATGACATAGTTTACTTACCTATACGAGTAAAGAAAATAAACTTGTTGCCATAAGTGGAGCAGAAACCTACCGACTGAACCAAGCATACGACATGAGTAAAACGGATTTGTGATGCTGCAAATTGACTGTACGGCTTACCTTTTCTGAGTGACGGAAAATCTTCAATGTTGACAAAGAGGGCAGCTGTTCATGGTTTTCTTGACAAAAATGGCTGAAGACTAATTATATGAAAGTCACCGCAATGGAAAGAGCAAAGAACGGTCTCTGAGTTCTTGCTGTCGAAGGCGAAAAAGCTGTATTTGCCGGTTAGGGTCGGTTGATACATGTTCTCGTGGTACTGATTGTTATATACTTAACATATATCTAATGAGTTCGATTTCCACTAAATAGGTAGAGGTAAAAAGAAAGCTGTAACTTGACTGAGCATAGGTGATTTGTACTAATTCATTACAGCTAAGTTAGACATTTTGTTAATAATATATTTTTTTTTTTACACATACATTTTATGAAAGCCACATATTTCACAACATATCAGTTGGTAAGGAAGACAGAAATAACCTAGAAACAGTACTTCGAATATAAAGTTCTATATCTGTTCATGTTAACACTTGCATAGAGAGGAAGTACTTAATTTTCGCGGGTTGCGGGCAATTCGCAGGTGTGAGATTTCTTATGTCATTGGGGCCGATTGTCCTTGCTCATCTGTGAGTGAAACCGGTAGCAGGCGTCGATGCGGGGCACGATAACTGCCTGAGTGCATGATTGTATTGATATTGTTTTGAATGCCCAGTGACTCCTGTCTTTAGGCCGAGTTGTATGTCTGTGTGGTTCAGGTCTGCAGATTGAAAAGTCAGTATATTGACAAATATTTTTTGAAGTTTGTCCACTGAGCTTGCGGCGCTAGAAAACTACTTACATCTTATGGTTTGGAAGTCCGATACAGAAGTGCTTAGATTCATTTATTTTTCGCGATGTATGCTTGATATTTCACTACTTTGTATCACAAAAATGTGTGACAATATAGAACCTTAGATTAGTTATTCGCACCATCGACTTCCTGCATTTTGAGTTATTCTTCTCTTTTACTCGCTTGCATCTCATATCCGTTTGGAATACCCATTTCCCTTTCGTAAACGGTCGGTGCCATTTGTAAGCCTTTCTTAGTTACCAAGCCGCCTTTCCGCTTCCAAAGTTTAAACCTAAAGTAGTTGAAATTACAACTATAAATCAACTTAAAATACGTGCATGGCAGGACGTTTGTCACCAGAACCCAGTTGAATGGCCTAGCTCCTACAGGTCTACAGTACCTCAGTGGTAGAATATCCGAACCAGTAATCGGAAAGTCGTAGGTTGGACTCCTGTTAGGAGCACTCGGACTTTTTTCCCGAGTATTCCGGCGTCTTAACCCGCGATAAATTCATCATCATCTAAACGGTTTCACTGTACCTCTACACCGCTCAAACAATGAAGTATCGTGCACAAGAACACAATATTTTTGGTTTCGGAATTTTAATACTCCATCATAGCTACAGCAACTTTCTTTCAATAACCATTGATCATCGTGCTTTATATATTTAGCTTATGCACCTGCATCAGTAAATCGGTTCAGTAGGTAACATTTTTCTATTAACTAAGTCAGATCCCTTCACTGCACATGTCTGTATACTCTGTACATCTCACTCCGCGCTTCCTCGTTTACATCCAACCTGTTGATGCATAGCAAAGTGAGAGACAAGTTAAGCTTTCGACGCGGACGTTCCGGGTTCAAATCACACTGCTCTGACCCGTAACTGAATTTTTCCACTGCACTTTGTAAGTGGCCAATGCAACTGGTTGCCTCCATCCAGTGGGGTTTCTTAACGGTGTTATATGTTTATTTAAATTGTTTCTTTGCATATACGGCCCCACAAGCGTGAAGCTTTAAATATCACTGACCGTGTACAAATACAGGTTCTCGCTTTACTTATGAATTGATGTTGAGGGTCTTACAAGGTACTGCTAAAAAATGCTCTGACCTCAAACAGCGAATGGGATGAACAGAATATATGATTGGAAAAGTGACTGGGGTTTTACAAAATAAACTTTAACACATGGATACCAAAGACGGTTTCCCTCCATTAGAATTGGCCTGCCAGAACGGTCTGTTCACAGCAAATATATGATGGAATGCTTTTTTGACATCATAGTCCTTGGTGTAGTGCTTGGGTAGTGTTATATTGAAGGCGTTGTAAACAGTTAGCCCTTCAAAATGCCGGGTCATGGAGATTGGTTCTGTGAAATGGAAGGCAGCACCCTTAAATTCACCTCTTAAACTTCAATCCCTCTAGGCTTACCACTTCATTCTTCGAATTTGTACACGAAGTTGGTTCCTGATGCGCCTACTCCCGCCCAGCAATACTGGGTCTGGTCGTCATTGTAGGGTCTCGCACCGTATTTATCATAATTCGAGAGACCGTCATAGCCAGAGTAGCATTCACCGTAGAACTGCAGCGCAAAGACTTTTAGGTTGTGGTCTTTTGCAGCTGTTTGTCTGGCGCACTTGTCAATAGTCTTGGACATGTCGGTCCAGTCGATACCTTTCCTAAAGTTGGCGATCAGTATTGGCAGTGCTCGGTCTCTCCTGTTGTCTGCGAAACAACCTAACGGCTCATATAGGCGATCGCCTGTAAACGGCATTAAAAAAAATTAAACCAGATAAATCAAAGTTAAACCGTGTCTGAAGGAGATAGAAATGCCAGCGGTCTACAGCTATATTCAAGTGATTAGTTTATTTCAAAGGAAAAATATTAAAAGAAGAATGATTGTTTGTTGATCCAGCGCGTAATTCCCAGTCTCTGCGACCGTTAAAACCCATGCACGAGAAGATTCGATCATCCCAATTAAGTGTGCAATTTGTGTGACTGCGAGAAAGCCTGAAATATACTTCAACGCTTCAACTGTACTTAAATCTAAGGCCTTAACACCACTAGTGCTACCAGTCCCACGCTGTAACCAATTGAAGTATGAAGCTTTACGTGCGAGTCTAGTACCTGGACAGGTTACATCCTGATTGCAGGCCTCGCGAAGAGCAGGTTTAATTGCGGCGAAACACATGATTTCCGGAACAGATTCCAATACGCCAGTCTCCTTTAGCCGCTTACAGTAAGTTGTTCTGGTTTTGACTCCCGCATGACAGGAAGCTGAACACTATGACAGACAATCAGCTTAGATTAGCTTGGTTAAAAATGAACGTATTATTTTGTAACACAGCTGCATAACAGCTGTCGTTTAAATGGTTTCAGAAACGTATGTGCAGTGTGGTAGTAATTTGACAGACTAAGGGGTTGTAATATTCAACAAAACAACTCTTTTTCCAGAACATCCTTCTTCATAGAAGGTAAAATAATTGACACTGTAGAAATTATTTTACTCTTTGAGTGTTGCTTACCGCCGACCAGCCTCCTGGAACATATTCTGGTGGACAGTCGATCTCGTTACAGTCTCTTGCCTCAGGGTCTGTTGGTTTGGTGCCAGTGCACTCCGAGTCGGGAAGAGTGTTGAAGCGGCCTCTGGACACTTGTTGTCGACACAAAATCTGGCGTTTTTGAACTCCTTTGCCACAGGTCCTGGAACAAGGGCGCCAGCCAGAGACGTACCAACTAAAAAGAGGAAGAGTTAATAAAGGTGTGGACGAACGCGGGAGGGCCAGCCGAATAGAAGGAAGGATGGATAAACAAGAGAGTGAATTCAATGAGCGATGGATAAAGACTACACTAAAGAGGGAACACTAGGTGGGAAACTGTATGTATTCTGAAGCACTTCTTCGTAAGTTTGCGTGTGTCTTAGTAAAGCTTTGGAAATGTTTGGGGGAGGCTATGGCCATCCTCGATGAAACCTCGTGGACAACGCAGTGGTAATGCATCGCAACCTTGCCTTTGGGAAGGAGGAAGGAAAGATGGAAAGCAGAAACTAGCATGAAAAGTACAAAATCGACAGTTGCCTTCCACTGATGTTCGTAAACTTGGGAAGTGCTCGACTGATCCAGGCTTATCTTCGATCACATTCGGATTAGAGTATTTTGGTGCGATATGATAAGAAAAGTGACGTCCTCACTGTGGATTGCAGCTTTGTGTGTTGCAAAGTCTTTCTGTGGCTGGCTTGATTGAATGCCTGGTACAAACGGCGTCATTTAAATATGACATGTCCTCTGTTGAAGTACATTCCACCTTTCGCGTCTGAATGCCTGTCGTAAGGAAACGACAATACCTTTAACGTATCAACTAAGTACCGTTGAACGTCTTTGATTCAAAGCAGTTGGTAATAGAACCATCAAGACAAAGGTTCACTTTTTGATCATCATTTTCTTGCATTAAGGATTCCCCTCGATACATTCTTACTCTAAGTAAAGGACTTCTGAAAGAGACAAACTAGCAGTCCATCGAAATACGTATTGCGGTTTCGTTCTCCAAAACATAGCAAAAATCCGTGATTCCAAAAGGGGCGACAGAAATATTAATTTGTCATCAAGAATTGAGCACAGAACTGAGGTATGATTCAAATTCTGTCAAGTCGCTTATGTTAAAGATTTAAAAGTGTAAAAGGAAAAAATCAGTCAGTAAAAGAGAAGCTTACCTACTGCGCATGACTGTGAGCAGCTGCTCCATTGAGATGCATCCCACTTGGATAACACGGTAGGATGAATCCCATCAATTACAAGTTCATTAAGTTTATAAAACACGGGTTCTCTTCTCGCTAATTGCTTGTACTGTTAAAAAACCAGAGCCGGGAAAACGTGGAGAAACATGTAAACCTTTCAATCGCACAATATAAAGCAAAAATCAAATCAAAACTCTATTAAATCGCAATTTATTGATCACCAGAAATAAACTCTAGTTATCAACGACTCTTGTTTGAGCTTTGTACTCTAGCTGTCCAGTGATTTTCTCGTGCCACCCCACGTGAAGCTGAGCACTAGGGATTCTTCATCGTTCTTTTGACCAATCACATGGCACTCTTCCTGGTTTCTTAGCTCGCATTACATGTGCTTCATGCATTCTGTTTTCTTACGAGCAGACCGCAATATCTTGAAGTTTTCTTTCAATGTCCCTCCCATCCCACCCAATAAATTTTTTCCTTTTTATTTTATTTTATCACTGGACACAGGACTTCTCAAACATTTAGTGGCTCGTTGTCAAAAACCAGTAACAATATATAGATACATAGATGTATAGTACAAGACAATATTTTTGTAACAAAGTCTACATCCTACCCTTTGGTCATAATCACTTTCTGTGACAACACACTGTTGTCTCTTCTGGTTTCGCGTTTCAGCCTGCTGTAAGGCTATGGAATCTATTTTTAGTTAAGCTTTCTTTAGGTAGCAAAAATCCAGGAGTACATGGAGCTGACTTAGAAGTTTCAGTGGAGCACTTTGTCACCCACTTCCCCATTTTCAGCCACACCAAGTTGTTGTTGCTGTTGTTATTGTTGTTATTGTTCTTGTTTAATAATTTTTGGTTTATCCCCAAACACGAGAAAGTTGATTAAATTTGAATTTTATTCCACTCGGGTTGATATCTAGGTGATATCAATGACTGAAATAAAAAAAAGAGGTAAAGTAAAAACCTTTACTTATACTCGGTGATCGATAATTGAAACCGGAACAGCCGCGTACAAATCCAGGACCCTAAGCAATGTGTCACGGCACCTCCTGCAGTGACACCGTCGTGAGGTGCGTGACGTGCGTGATGGACGTTGCGCCGTCCTCGACTTAGGACTACTCGGCTGCAGTCGACCGTATTTGACGTCGATGTTCTCTTTGCTTAAAGTCCCTAATGGAGTGAAAACACTTACGTAAACATATAGATGTTGATTGGTTGGCCCAGGGATGAACACCTCGTCTGCGTCTTCATTCTTCTCGTGCTTGTAATAGACAGTCGTGCCCGCAGCTTCTCTCTTCGTGCTCCATGTATACATCACGGGATATACATCATGATCCGCTTCATCTTTTACTCCTGCGTGTGATTAGGGAGGACATTGACTGACTTAAAAAATTGGTGTTATCGCTTTGTATTATCAGTTAAGTATTAAAATGGAGGTTAAGTATGCATTGCTCTCTACCATTGTTAGTCTCACTATATAATAACTCACAGTGATATAGATCGTTGATTAGCTCTTTGTTTCACTGCTTTAGCCGTTGACATATTACTCAGTTTAGACTTGTAAGTAATTAAGGGTGTCTCGCAGCCTTCTTTGAGAGTCTTGATTAAGAATGATGAAAAGAATCCGAACAGTTGGCAAACTTCTTTTGACTAAATAAAGTACAGGTTGTGACGTCGTGGAGTAAAATTTAAAGGGGGTGAAATTTCAAGTGGGACTCAAGACAACCCACTTAAAAATTATTGCATAAAATCATACCAAGGAAATTCCAGTCTTCGACAACTTCCTTCACTGTAACATTCGTTGCCCCAACAGGAACGTCTAGAACCGTGCACGTTCCTTAATAGTGAAATAAGAGAGAGGATTGAAGCGTGAAAATGGCTGCAATCATGTAAAAATAATTCACCAGTGGCAAGACCACCGGTAGCTGGGTTCTCCAAACTACGTGACTGCTTACGTAAAGGATTTTCGTTTATGAAATCCTCAACTGAATAAGTTTCGCATCATTTTAATTACCAAGAGGTATTTAAAATTTAACTCATAGGGGCCATTTTTATTCCTGAATAGATAACCCTTCTTGATGTTCGTGCTTTTGATTGCTGTTTACTTTGTGGACAAACCTTCGCATGGATTTTGTACACTTCCAGTGACTGTTTTGCATGACGTTCCGTCTCCGTTGCACACTTTACAGCGGTCTTCCTTTACACCAGATTGCAGGACATTATCACAACCAACAGACTAAAAGAAATTAAGACCATAAAAACCGAGCAATTCACTGGCATAGGGTATTTTCGGGACTCCGTTAAGGATTTTGCGTGACCCGGGTAAATAGCTGCCCCTGAACCCCTGGGTTATCCTTAGTACTAAAAATACTTGTATCCCATATAGCCAAAAATCGAGGTTTAAGTTTATAGTAAAATGTCATCTTTGCTTGAATATAAAAACGACTACGTTCCTTATCGCATCCGGCTCTTGTCAAGTATCTATCATCGTTTTACCGGCCTTGGCCCATACCAGTTTGAACAATTTAAAAGAGGAGCCTATACGCCTTATTCCAAAATGGCCGCCATTTTAATATTCTTTTGTTTTTATTCAAATTAGCCCTTTTTGCCTCGTTCAAGGTAAAATATTCTTTTGAATTTTGGGCTTAAAGACGAGGCAACGAGGGCTAATTTGAATAAGAACAAAAGAGTATCAAAATGGCGGCCATTTTGGAATAAGGCGTATGGGCTCCTGTTTTAAAACCATTCCTCTGGAACCACTTTGCATGACGAAGTTTGCGTCGGGACCCAGAGTGAACGTTTTTATTTACCTATCTCAAATCATCTTAATGTTAATAAGGAATTTGACTAGGAATTTTATTAGGAACTTGAACTAAGACTGTATTGAGAATATGTATATGTAACGTACGCGCTAGGAATTTTATATTATTATTATTATCCGGCATCTGCTCATTAAACGTCGCTTTTTCCAGTGTCATAATTTTTAGCTGGGATATGGTTGTAGTTATGAAAACATTCAGGAATTGTGTTTTACTTACTCTACAGTGCCCTTCTATGCAGACGTCTTTTATTTTCTTGTCCAAGCTACAACGAGTTCCATCTATTACTTTTCCTACTGGAAACCACAAATTGTCTTTCATACAAAGTAAATCGCATGGATTTCTGCCTACAATTAGAGAAAAGTGACATCATGATACAGCCAGTCTTTAGTACAGGATCTTAGTGGTCATACCTCCTTTAAACAAGTCAGTTCTCGCTGTTATGAGATGTGATATCTTGCCTCGATCGGTCTGTTGATTGCATTAATTGGTAATATATTGCATTGAGGAACTAAGTCGCGCCAAATCTTTTTTTCAGTCATGAAGCGTAGAAAGCCCGAGGAATAAACTTTGAACACTGAACAGAAAATCACTGTAATATACGTTTCCGTGCTTTTCCGGAAAAAAAAACGACAACGACAACGAAGAAACCAAATCAGTTACCGACCTGGCAAACTATACGGAACTGATCCTGGTAATTTTGCTTCACATTGTTCCTCCCTGTGAGTTCGTGTTCCTTGAGGACACGCCTACAATATAGCGATTACAGTAAATTCACCGGGTAAGATTTTCTTGCCATGCTCAAGAAATACACCTCTTCTATGACAGATCATTATTGATTCTTCTAGTTCAGTTATTGTAGGTTTTGTAATACTAACCAATCGTTAAATGAAAATGGGACACAAGTTGCGTCAACATCCAGTTGCGCTTTGTAAGAAGAGTTTTGTGTTTTCTCATAGCAAGACGGAATAACGAAACAAAGTAAAGAAAAAAGAAAAGAAACCTATGACCAAAGAGTTGTTGCATTGCCTTTGGGTTGCATATTCTCCAGTGTCCTTTGTTTTCTCCTTCGCAATTGCTGCCTCCGTTTTGTGGTCTAGGAATAGAAACATGATATTGATAGGATTAATTCAGTGAAATATGAAAATATGGCTAGTGCGAAATTAAAGCAAACCTGCTATCATATTAGGTACTGTGAAACTTGGTTTTGCGAAGAAGTTGTGGTAGATGCTCTCTTAGTTATTCATACCAAAATTAAAAAAAACAACAACAACAACTGAAGATGTACATGGCCAATGCAAGCCGGATAGATGATCTAATATTTCGATTGAGGACAGCGGTGCCACCTATTACGGTAGTGAGCCACCGCACTAAAATGCAGTAGAAGCTCGTTGTCGCGCTTTTAACTTTGTAAATTCATTTTGTCATCGGAAAATAGTTGATTCTCAGATTTTGGACATCATGGTGCCAGTGTAAAAACAGGCACGTTTTTTGCGAGTGGAGCCATGAATCGAGATTGAAGTCGAGTAGTCGAGGAGTAAAAGCAGCTGTTAGTTTTAAACCAAAGCCTCTGTAACGCTACTTCAGTATTGCTAGTACAAATTTGTGCACAGCAGAATATGCGTGAAAATCATGGAGGAATGTTTGTGACATATGCTTGCTTGCAGATTTTGTACCGTGTAGGTTTTTTCATATCAAAGTGATATAAATTAGACGCTCCTCACTTCCTGCGAATCGACACACAATATTTTGGAATTAACCGTCGTATCAAAGAGGAAAGAATATGACATTCTTTTGGCAAGTGGCGATCGATCTTCCATCGGCTAATGGAACTGCTGACAAATTGAGCATGCCATCACAGTGATTAATAAGATAACCAAAATGGGGTTCTTTCTGCAGGTACCGGAGCACGGGTGAGGTAAAACAAAAGAAGCAAAAGACAGAGAACAAAACAACTCCAAATAAAGACTAATTCCGTGTGAACAAAGTACAATGCTTTCCGGTACATGCAGAAAGACCCCAAAATGACCTGACGACGGAAAGCGATAGTGACACTTACGGAGGGTTAACGCAGGTTCGTGTTTTGTGCTGTACTCCACCCCCACAGGAAAATGAGCAAGCTGTATAAGCCGACCAGTCACTCCAACCTCCGTCGATCATCGGTGAACCATCATCGACGCATTCTCCTTTGATACACCACTAAACACGAATGTTGGAAAGAAGATCGGTGATAACAGTTGTGTGCCAAAGGAACGGTTGTATACGACTTCATTGTTATTTAACTTGTGAAACGTGAAAGTGAGGTAAAAGTACGTGTTTAGGTAGTTCGATGTACTCACCATTCTCTCTCCGCATTTTGTACCGTCCGCGGGAGGAGCGATGTTGCTAACGCACGCCTTTCCATCTTGTGTGCAGTATAGAGAACCACAGTCCGACTAATAGGAGAATATCGAACAACACTCATCAGTGCTTGAAACAATAGGCCAAAAGGTGCATGTCTGATGGTGAAACTGCTCGCATTTCACATTCGGACATAGCTAACGACAGGAAGTCAAACTTCCGTGAGACAAGGTGACAGTCGATCTATTTGGAGTACGTAGGTCAGCAGGAAACTTGTGAATTCAAGGTGACGCGTACCATTTAAATTGATGTTGACCGCTTTATGAACGTGGTGGCCCGCCAGTAGTAGTGATCTCTGTTACAGTTAATGCGGAACAACATGCTAAGGGCTGGGTCCAGTTAAGTATTTTTTGCTGGCAGTCCGTAATCTTCGAGAAGTATTCATATGTACAGACTTTTTCACGACGTGTTACCTGTTTTTTCCAGCAAAACTTGTGACCAGCTCCCATTTGCAGCGCACACTGTGCATCGCCGTCCAACAACTGACCGGGCAACTTGTAGTGATTTTCACTTGAAACTTCATTCAAGGAAGGCTTGTCATCCAAGCAATAGGAGGCTGGCCCACTAAGACGGAAAACTGAATTAAATCGCAATCTCTTGTTTAGACACAAAAGATCAACAGAAAAGGGGGCCTCGCTGCAAGTGGTCAAGGCCGAGTTGTTCGAAGTACGGTTAGCGCTAAACCTGGATAACTGCCATGACACTTCCAAAACCTTTTTAACTTTAGTGCATAACCCAGATTGATAATAAGTTACTGTGTGGATGGAATCCTCAAATGTAACTCGGACTGCACTGGACTTGAACTTTGCTACATGACAGTGCTGTCCATGGGATCAGTCCAGTTTTCGTGAATACTGTGGATGAAACCCAGAAAGGTGCTGTTCATTCTGTCCCTTCTCAGCGTGGGTGCAATAACTGTAGTAGCATGGAGATGGACAAGTGTTCAGAAAGCAATTAGTGTGCTATTGTACTCTTGTTTGGTATGTAGTTTAGCTATCGTTTACTTTTTACCTCAAAAACGCTTGTATCTGTGTCCTGCTACAAGGAGACCACCTGGTAGCATATTTTCCACTTGATATAGCTGTGGACATGATAAATTTTCCGTCAGGACATTCAGCAGTCGAGCCATCGTGACTAACCCCAATCCTGGCGGAAAAGACCAAATAATACATATCATGTTTCAAGTACTAGCAAAACAGGACAATATTCACTGGCGCTAGCGAACATTATTCCTTAGTCGACGCCTTGGGGTGATCTAACACGCCGGAAAAAAGTGTCTGAAAGGATTAGTTTTGTTGGCTCCGACATACTCACATTTGAAGAACTTGGTTGAAATTTTTAGTTTCCAGTGTGGGATAACTGACATCGTTGTCGCTCAACCAGTTCTTGCTCACCGTGACGAAGCTCCGTGGTTTTTCAACAGTTGACCAAAACAGTGGAAGGCACCCTTGCAGAGTTTACCATTTTCTTCTAATACTCGACCCACTGCCATTTACCCTATATGACCCCATATGGAAAAAAAAAGCTCACCTCTCCTGGTTTACTTACGCATGTGCGCTTTCATGAGCTATGATCAGAGATGTTGCTAATCCAAGGTCTCCGTTGCTTACACTGACTCCATAAGAACCTTTACATGTGGACGATGTCTCTGCTAAACCTGTAACATTGATCGCAGATGGTTTCCCTTATTTTACCAATTGCAATTTAAAGTAGTAAATAGCACAATCTAATAAAAGAAGACGTGGGGCTAATGACTTTCAAGCTGCCCATCGGCGATTGCCCGCGTCCGTCTGTCCGTCAGTCAGTCAGTAGGTCAAACTTTTAATCAACCAGCACTGGAAAATGACTCACCTCCAAAGGCATTTCTACATCGAAAAAGGCAAAAACAAAAAAAGAGCGTTATTAAGTAGTGCTAACTTGGTACAGCTTTGGTACATGATACGAAGCCTGACTGAGTATTAGCAATAAGACACAGGCAGGACCATTAATGATAACGCTTTAAAGTCCGTAGGAAGAGGAGTGCGGCGGGAGCGTACCCCCCTCCCCCACTTCACCACGGGCCGAGGAGGTCTGCCTCTAAGGGTCTAATGGTTCCTACCCTGTGACAAGCATCACTTGGTCTGGATGTTGTGGATCAGCATCTGACTTGGGTATATTGCTACCCTTAATCCATACTTCTAAAGCAGACAGTCTTGCTTCGTTGCTATCGCTGCTTGAATAGCTGAGCTAAATAAGACACGTTATATAAAAACCATGAATACCTCGTAACTCAAGGTAAAAGTTATCTCATTCCCGGCAAATGAAAAGCACACTCAGCAATAAACTGTTACCTCCTGATTAAGTAATGAAATCTTGATTACGGTTAGTACCAGTTTAATCGCGCCAATACTGTTATCATGGTACATCGAAGAAACCTAACGGTGAATAAAGATGTAATCAGAACCTTATTTTGTTTTTCAATCCCAGGTCTTCCTATAAGTTATGAAGCGATCAAAAGGAGAGCCGGGCAGAAATATTTCAAGGTACGGTATGTTCTGTTGTTTTTCAGGGAAAGCCGGGATAAATACAGTAGCTTTACTTCCAACTCCAAATTAATAACCGGATTTATTCCCAGTGCTTGTACACCTTTGCTGACCAATTTGAACTGGGAACAATATTAGTGTCATAAATGATAACCAATAGAAGCTAGCCTCGCACGCAAGTTAGTCTTTGGACTCTTAAATCTACAGCCCTTCACCATGGTAAACATGAAATCCCTCTTCCACCTTTGTGTGATGAACAAACCAAAACCCGAAAAATGATCATTTCGTCGAACAAAACCTCTAATACTCCAGTAAGTTGTTACATTTTGACGGTTAGGCTATACACCCGCAACTCCGAGTTGGTGATTGCTTCCTTTACCCTCTACGTACAGCTCCTGTGCGGAGTTTACATCTCAGCACTGATATTTTCAAATTCAAACTTATCAGCGTTAATCAACCTTAACATTATCAGGGCAAATTCATTTCCTCCTAAAGATAGACTGATGCCTTGGGAATGAATGGGTAGGTTACGTTGTGGCGCATTAGCCATAGTATAGATTCAAATATTGACCTCTATTTATTTGCTTACCATGTGGGCTAACGTTAACAGTATCTCTGTAGCTTCTTGGTCGCTGTTAAACTTCCTGAGGTAAAGATGATCAGCAACTATCATGACCTCCATGTACTTTTCTTTGTAAGATTTTGCCATCTGAGAGAAGCCTTTTTCTGTTTCTTGTTCCTTCGGAATGCCTCGCTTTGCTCTTTTCTCTGTTTCCAGACAAGGTCATAGAGTATTGTTAGCATTGAAATTGCTAACGGGGCCAAAGCACGTTGTCTCGCGCATTTAATATTTCTGAACACCACATGTTCTTGTTCTGTTCTTTCAGACTGTTGTACTTTTCTGATTGGTTCAGTGGTTGGTTAGGCCGCGTGGTTTTTTTTTCCATCTACGGCGAAAAATCCCGGTTGGTTTCAGGGGTTGGTGAACTCGGGTTTTACCAATAGATATACTGATTGGTTGAGACAGTAAGAGCTCAGTGGCTTTTGAATATGGTGTCCACACCGATGTCTGGCAATTAGCGCCGTTCAGAGGTTTACACATCTTGGTTTGTCTTCTGATTGAGACCGTTTAAAGAGGGCACTGTATTTGCCATTTTCGTCATCTTTGTTTTGTGAAAGTTAGCTTTTAAGTGGTTGCATGGCATTATCGTCAAGCCCTTTCAAGCGGTTGATCCTTATCGAGCATGACATTACTCCGCCCATGGAATAAGTTGTTAAGTACGCTCGCGCAAGTCTGCGTCCGTTCGTGTCATTGTCAGTGTAAAAGAAAATGTACTAAAAGAATCAAGGAAATCACCAACCTTTGAGATCACATCTGCTTTTGACGTTCTCCAGTGAACGTTTGTAAATAAGATGTGGCCGAGAGCCGTCATGCGATGCATGATATCTTGTTAGGTGATCAGGCAAAGGTTGAATAAAGAAAGAGCCTTCCATACAGTTGACAATTCCTTTCTGAAAACATATTAAAAAACAAACGTGACATCGATCCCGGCTGTTCGTCGGAGGAACTAAAAATCAAACCTAACCCAATGCGAAAAGGGTCAATCTTGATTCAAATGTTAAGACATTGATTGAATGAGAAAGTGCGCACAAAACATGGCGCTTACCAATCCATCGTGGTTGCTAATAGCAACAACCGAATTGGGATCCGAGGTCACGTGTCCATTGTAGAAGGCGGTGTGCGGAGGTTCACTATATGACTTGCTTCCATTCTCGTGTATCGTCTCCACCACTAAACCGGGCCGAAACAGCTTACTGGGTGTGGTGAGATTTAAATGAAGCGATAATCCGAATGCTTCTATTTTATAGTACATGGCATCTGATGCATCTCCCTTGCGACGCGCGTGGTCATGAAGCTTGTAGCTTACAAAGTTTCCAGATTCATTGACTCGGAAGGGACTTGTAACGTCATATTCTGGAACTTCATGAAAGTGAATAGTTAAAAGTGACATAACGCGTTGACTGAAAACGCTGATAACTCTTTCCAAACAATTTCACATTGGTTTGCGCCTAAAGTGACCCCATTCAGCAGGCGATGGAGAATGGACCACACGTCACAGTAAAGCACTTCGTTGTTGTCATCTTTAATGATTTCATTATTATCACAAA
>BLFK01000134.1:3427546-3440219 GCA_014634185.1 Astreopora myriophthalma | reverse complement strand
AACTTACCACTGAACTTGAGGGCACGTGTTGTAATCAAGACAGCAAGCAACTTGCAAATCATAATGACGCATATCTTGGACATATTGGGAATTAAGAAGTGCGTGTGTAGTCTTAAAGCTATATCATTCTATTCTGAATAATTGCCCTTTCCGTTAATATTATGACGAGTGCATGAGTGCGCATTAGCGTGGGTTGGGTCTTCACGGTGACATTAACCAGTGTTTTGCCACTGTTTTACTTAAAATGTTAGCTTATAATTTATTTACTGATCAGTTGCAAAGTGAAGATTCCAAGTTTTTGCACGTCGACAAAAGGCATACCGAGCCGCTTATTGGACATTATAAAAGTGACCTGACAGAATACCTCAAGATTCTTTTCGCAGGGGCCAAATACTTTTGACAATAAAAATGCCTGGCGAAACCCCGGAAATAGGTGAAGCATGATTGTTTGTTTTCTCTGCGTATTTATTAGATCTTCCCTGGCTAAGACTGAGTTTTGATTCACAATACTCGAATCTTTATAAAAACAAATGACTGACAGTCGTACTGAAGCAAGCCAGAAGCCAGAAACGCCTCTCACATTTTTTGTACACGCGCTTCGTTCAGCTTCGTAAAAACGTTTCAACAGTTTTTATGTTTCTTTATCGGTCGTGTTTCTTCCATAGTGCCGTCTTAGTGTTAGTTTCGAAATTAGTAGGTCTTGTTTTAGAGTTGTATCTTTAAAATTATTTATTTCAAGTGTTTCGCTAACTGTGAATTGTTTACTAGTTGCATGTTTAGTGTTGATACAGAAAGATACTTTTGTTAAAGTTTTCGATAGGTTTGGGTTTTTAAACCTTCTAGAGCCGAGTCGTTAGAGTTTCATATGTTTACGAGTGGAAAAATGTGATGAGCTGTTAACGTTGACGAAGAAAAGTTTAAATGCTACTTTATACTTGCGTTCTGACCTAACTCGAGTTCATTATAGCATACGGCTATACAGACCATGTGATGACGTAGTATCTTTGGTCAGCAGGAGGCAGGAGCCGGCTCATCCTGCTCTGTAAATCAACTGTTGTTATATTCTTCCCACACTTTACTTTCTTAATGCTTTCATAGTATTCCTTAAGCGTTTCATTCGCAGCTTTTTTCCTTTATTTTATAACTGAGTGATGAATGAGTCACAAGTTTGCTTTACCCCTGCCCCCCGCCCCATCAAAAATTCTTGTCGTTCGCGCACTAAGGTGAGCCTTTGCTGGCGGCAAAGTCAAAAGCAGGAACAACAGACCACTTGACCTTTTCTCGTGCTCTGAAATTTTGTTGGGCGACATAATGTGGTGCGCAACTCAGTGCATTTGAGTATAAGATGGACGGATTCGTAGTCCGGAGACATTTGATCCCAGTGGCTCTATTTTGCTTTTAATCGGTTTGACTTTCATCGATTATTTTAAAAAAAAGGGAAATAAACCGATGATCAAAACAAAAGACACATTTGCGCCATTTTCTCAACGGTCCGACCCCAAGCCATGTAGCAGTATTGAAAGCGGAAACCAACGGCGTTGTCTTTACCCGCATGCGGTCCCACGCTATCACGCAGGTCTGATACTACTAGATGCATTTGATTAGTTCATTTTGTTGTCAACGTTTTTCGTGATTAGTTCGACTGCCTTTTTAACTACTCCTCCTGATTACTCTCTCTAAACCTTTGTATTGTCAAATAATTTTACGCGATCCCTGTATTGTCATGTACAGTAATGATATGATCAAGGTAATCATTTGGCACAGTTACCTTGGACTCCCTTAAAAGTAGCGATATAAGTGGGACGAGTTCAGTTCCCTGTTGTGATTCTTCCGAGATGATTTTGGCGGGAAGCTGAATTCCTCTAACGTATTTCACTTCGAAGTAAATAATAACAATCTGGGTATATCTCATTCGCTACAGTTCAAAACACTCCATTTTTGCCAAGTAAAATTATTTTATTTGAAAGGTCTTGCAACTGTCTTCTATATTAACATTCAGGCTAGGACTCCAAGCTGGTAGTTTGCCAAGAATTGTAAAAAATCGTGTAAAGTGGGACGGTTGAACTGTGTTTAAACGTGTTTCACATTAACAATCATATTTTGTTCACAGAACCAAATGAACAAAACTTACCTGTAAGAAAAGTGCTGAGCAGGAAGAACAAAACTGTTTCTTTGGTGCGGTTCATATCCTTGAGCAATTTTAAACGATAACTGAAGGAAAAAAGCAAACCATGAGTAATGTGTTAAGTTCAAATTGAAGTACAAATTAGTTACTTTTTCGTTTTTGTCACTCGTCTCTTCAGTACTGTTTAAAAACCGTTAATCTTCAGTACTGTATGTTCGTCTCTTCAGTACTGTATGAAAAACCGTTAATTCTTACAGATAATTTTCCGTTTTGATAGCCAAAGAATTTATCTACTGTAGGTCCGGTTTGACGCTTCTCTCATTGCCTAGGCATAACCGAACTGTGCATAGCGCGCATTGTGCTAAAAAGAAAAAAAAAACCAGTAACGTGTTAAGGTCAAGTTGAAGTCCAAATTATTCACGCCACAACAAAGCACAGGCGTGTAATAGGAACAAAAGAACATTTAATCAGAGAGAATTTAATTTATTGTACAAACAACCGAAACAGTTATAAACAGTAATAACAAAGAGTCCAGCGGGAAGCTTTAAGGACCGTTATGGCAACGAACCAGGGAAATTTCGCGCCATTTTTCTGTTAGAAGACCTTAAAACAGCTCCCAAGCCACCGAAATCGAAGCTAGTTAGATATCGACTGTTATTACATCGATAGCATGTTGTAATTGTTAAGAACTTTTTTCAGCTTGACTTGAACAGTTGCTAACGATTGGAGTATGATAGTGATGTAATAACAATATGCAGTTATTCATAGACAAATGTAAAATTAACATGCGGTTCATAGTATATACATGCTTGCAAAGCGCACTGCATCATTCCAACTGAAATCGATTAGGCACCCTAACCAAATATTCGTGGTGCATGTCTTGGCTATGCAAAGGGAAAGGCACCCCATCGTTACATGCAGTTGTCTGATAACCACCCTTTGGTTTGGGCAGCTTGCTAATTATACTGTTTCAACGAACTTTTAATTTTGTCAGAACCGGCCGGTCAAACCAGTCAGTTTACAAATCGTAAGATGCAACAATTTGAAGGAACAGTTGCATGATATACTCCCGTCACACATTCTTTTGCAGGAGTATATATATCCTCGAAGTGTGTGTGTTTTTTCAAGGCGTTGCCGGTAAAGTTGGCCCTTACAAATGGCTGTTCTGGCCGGTTTGTTCTGTCTAATTATGAAGGGCCTTTAGTTAAACAAATATTAACTTTCTCAAGAGTTCTGCATCACTTAAGCAAACCAAAGCCGGACCCACTTCAGTAATTTCATTCGTATAGCATATTATATCGCAGTAAGTAACTGTTTGACAACGATAACATATCTGAACCGTAACGAATTTCATAAAACGCTCGTCCAAGATCAGAGCGCGGTAGCCATCGAGCTTTCAGGCACAATAACGACTGCAAGATAGAACACTGATTTTGATTGCCACTGTGGCAAAAACTGTGTTCATTTGTATGACCATGCCGTGGTCCAACCGACGCCATCTATACTGTAGCTACCTTGTGTTGCGGATTATATCTTAGAATATTGGACAAGCGACCAACTGATTTGTTTAAGTTATTGACGTTTGGAAGAGTATTTTGCGCTTGTAGTGGGGAATGAAACTGTATAACTCGTTTATGGGTGGCGGACGAGAGGAAGCCGATGGGGCCTTTCCACTGAACAACTCATAAAAAGTTCGCTGTGAGCTGTGATTTTCACCGTCTTCGTTTTCGTGAATTTGAAAGGGCGTTTCATTTTCCGTGAAACCTGATCTGGATCCCTCCCCTCCTTTACCACCCTCTGCAAATGGCCTATCTATTATGTTTTTGTTTGGCGGCGCCTGCGCTATGATTTGCAGTTGAACTCGATTTTCAACCGGCTTTGCTATCGTTGTGCTGTATTCAGTTCGTCTTATTTACTGACCTTCAGTTAACGTCTGTTACGCCGCAAACATGAAAACGTGATTACACTCAATCTCTCTCCCCCCCCTCCCACTCACCCACCCATACACACATCATTCTACTTATCCCGACTCCACTTCTTCTGGATGGCTACGCAAACCGTTGCCTTGTCAAGAGGGGCTACGATTTAAAGTTTATAATTTTTTTTGTCTGTAAGTTTTGAGTTGACTGTACCCATATATTTCAATCACCACACCCTTCAACAACAACGCGGGGCCTTTTCGAAACATGATCTCTGGGATTGAAAGATTGTGAAAGTATGACGGGGTTACAACCCGATATTCCACCTGATTCCAATCCACAGAGCTTTCAAACTGAAAGCTATTCCACATTTTTTTTTTCGAAACAAAACCTGTGGATCAAATTGAACCAAATATTCAATTCACCTACACGCCACATTATTACCTACGTTAGGATAACGTAGGCCGAGTCATAATACTGGTTTCGAGATATCGAACATGTCGTTCGAGAGTTATTACATTTTGCGCTATTACAATATGCGTTATAAAAGTTATTACATTTTGCGTTGAAAAGTTATTACGTTTTGCGTTGACTTTTTATTACATTTTGTGCGTTAGTATTACATTTTGCGGCGATTCTTATTACATTTTGCGTTAATATTACATTTTGTAGGGATTATTACATTTTGCGGCGTAACAAACGTCAACTACGCCTCCGTAACGTACTACTGACATTATTTTATGTTAGTTTTTCTGAAGCCGTTCTGATTTTTTTTTAATCTAAAAAACAAAGCAAGTATATCCTGTATGTTGTAGTGCGAGATATTTAATAGGCCTTGTAAATTCATACAGTGAGGTATAAAAGAAGAAAATCTGAGTACTTTCTCCTTGAATGTAATTTTTATACTTTCGAATTTCAATTTCATCTCGTAAAACATGTCTGAAAGCAGTGAAGAGCTTTCGTTCGGTCCAGTGCGCTTACTCGAGGAAATTAGATAACAATTAAAGTTAGAGTCAGTGGCAGCTATATAGAGGTACCATCGGAAAAAAACAACAAAACAAAACAAAACGTCGGTCTCACTGGTGGACGGACGTAATTTGAATATACACAGTTGAGAGCTTCATACACAGAGTCTGTGTAGGTCGTTTATTCAGGGTTTTATCCTTGAAACGGCGGTGACTGAATGATCATAACCTGGCATTGCAAGATACATACCGTGTGTCAGTTACTTGTCTTTGATGGTCGGAACGTTACAACACCAGTTATAGCGCGAGCTTGCCTTTTTGGGAGAGACAATCCCGGCTCTCAGTAAAGGCTAAAAACGCTGCTTACGAAAAAGCGGTCCAGTTATTGAGGGTTTTTCTGTGGGAGGGGAAGTCTTGTCTTTTCAGTCAGCTGTAGGAAGTTACTCAATACTGAAAACGGATGTTTAACTAGTTAAGCTTTAAAAACAATGAATCTTTAAAGTTGAAATCCAATATAAACAATCTGCTACTTTATTTCCATAAGGCCCTCTTCATCCCTCGATGTCCACTTTGAAAAGCAAGAACATATAGTTTAGTCTCTCAAATATATGGTCGCTTGCTCCGTGTAATCTTTCTTTGTTGACTTAAGGATTCAAGATAATAGCTGTATTTCAATAAAGTGATAATGAAGTTTCATGATTAATCATTTATACGTGTTTTTCATCACGTTTTCCGTCTGATATACCGAAGGATACATTAGCAAAACACCTCGCTGTACCGTCAGAAGAAATAAGTGAAGGTTGCTAAAACAGGATGAATCTTCAAGTACTTATAGAATGGAGAATTTTGTCGTGTTGATTTTTGAATGGGGCTTACCTTTGTTTTAATTACCTTGCATGCACTGTTTTGTTTTTCATTTTCCGCAACTTTAGTGACGTTATAGGAAGAAACCGAGTTCACAAGTAAAGGTGACAATTCCCCAGGAACATTGAATTTGTTAGTGTTAAAAAAAGAGCATTATTGTTTGGTTTGGAGGGTGGTTTAGACATTTCAAGGTTTTTGCTCAGTTTGAATTAATGTGGCATTCGTAAAAACTGTCGGACTTCAGAAAACAGTCATTAAAAAATGCTAAAGAAGGTTTTCAGTGGTTCTTGGTAAGTGCTAATTTTACTTATCCAATTTTACAAACGGCTTTAGGACTGAACAAAGAACTCGTCTGACAATAAATTTTCTGATCGGAGGAAACGCCGGTTGACAAAAAAGCTTGGCTAGAATGTTATTTCGGCAAATGAAAGGTTTCTTTATTAAAACGTTCTTCCCGTTATTTATAAAGGGCATACGTTTTCCTCAGATTCAGAGAAGGAGGACTTATCAATCGATGTCTATCTTGTTCAAACGCGCGACATCTTTTATGAAAGCATCTCTAGGTAGATCTAAAGTAAGCAGTCTTGGAGAACTTGTGAACGCCTTTTTGGGGTTGGCCAGTGGATAAAGTCTTAGCTTTTGAGTCTATCGAGGATATCCCAAAGTGGAATTATCTTGCAATTCTTTTGAAAATACTGTGGATTACGTTCTGCTGTATCGTCCCGTTTGTCAACTGAATAACAGTCTTTGTAGGTTGGTTCAGTTCTAACTATACATTCTTAGCGTTCTAAGCGTTCTTCCCATGCAATGAAACTATAATTTTTCATGAACGTTCCAGTTAATCGTAGATGCGTTTTTTTTGTTTTTGTTTTTCCACGAACCATCCGGGAGGAAGTTTTAGTCGCAAGTATTAAATGATGCAGCTTAACCTAATAGAAGGTGGATAATGTACAAAATTTACTGATATCAACGTTAAATCCTAAAAAGAACAGAACTAATTCACTTATTATGCCGATGCGTCATAATTTCTGAAAAGTTCCAAATGGAATGGTGCGAACCATTTGACATTCCAACCGGAATTTCTGGGTTTTCCGTGTGAATGGTAAATACCCTCCTTGCATGTTTAGCGAGATGAATGTCCAAAAAAGGGGTTACACAGTTACCTGGTACATGGAGCAGCTTCAAACCAATGCTATTCAAATTAAAATGGAAAAAAATACATGACGCAAGTTTCGTTTGGCGACATTGCAAAACGAAGGGCCTCATAAAGCTGTACCTAGCTGTCAAGCGAACCGTCAACATTCATTGGGATTTACTTATCACACACAGTAGTCGCAAACTCGCAATAGTTTCGAAACAAAATGGACGGACTAGGTAGCTGTAACTTAACTGGACAGCTTTCAGTTATAAACCGCCTTTCCATGGCCACGGAGTTGAGGTGGCTAAACACAGTTTTTTAAGTACCTATACTTCCTCTACGGCAATATTTAGGCTGTTTTTGCGTGAAAGCTCAAACTTGGTCACAAACAAGCGTCACCTCAAAGGTTTATATTTTTGACAGTTTGGGTGCTCTGCCGGCTGTTGCCATGGTAACGAATCTAGATTAAAACAAGGGCTGAGGGATGTTTTTTTCTCATTTATGCAAAATTCACTCGTTAGTTTTACTCCAGCATTTGCTTAATAAAAAAACAAAATATAGCAAGTGTAACAGCTGTCATGATTGAATTTTAACAGTCGAACTTTTCATAATCTGCTCTCTGGCGTTTTGCGGTTTTCGCAAAAATATTTTTGTTAAATTTCAGATTTTTTTTTTGATAGACCATTCATTTGTCATCTGAAGTATTCTTATTCCAAAATTTGTCTAAAATCTAACGAGGGGTTCGTGAGAAATTCGGAAAAACAGGCAATAGCCGTCAGTCCAAATGTTTGAAGCGATGCGTATGCGTAGCATTTCGTACGCATTATTTTGATGCTTTGATTTAACTATTGGAAACGAATTTACACCACATCTGACGAAGCATGGCGAGCAAGAGAAAAAGTTTTTGCCGTCGCTGGTAATTTTTTCAAAAATACCATTGACCGCGGAAAAACTGTGTTCAGCCACCTAGACTCAGTATTAAAGGGAATTAAGAGAACCTTGCCTCGCACATGTTATGACAGGTTTAGGGTTATCTATCCCGCCACGAGGAGTTGCCGATGAACATGGGACGGCGCTGTCATTAAAGCTAGAAGACTAGGTCTGTGCGAGTGCACTCAAAATAAGAGAATGACGATAGCGTAAGGGAGGACCTCTTTAACAGTGACCTTTTGTAAAAGTCGCCGAATAATTAGCTTACCGGCTCTTCTGGCAAACGGTAAAAGCGTCTTGAGTTTGCAAAGAATTACCTTACCTCAGCTTACGGGGGAATACAGTTGGCTGGTGATCAGGCATGTTGATCTTATGCGTACATTTTTACCGTTCAAGTTGAGAACAAAGAAAACTCTTGAAACTCATCACTCGGTTCAGACGGTTTATTCATTTCATGTTTGATTTGCCTATAAATATCTTCCAAGACATTTCCTTAACTCGTTTAAAGTCATTTACATTTTTATCCTTAAATAGAATACCGCAGAGATGCAAGGATAATGTCTATTCTTTTTTTTTTTTAATTCTTTCCCATGAACTCTGCGATGATTATCTTGCCAGTAAAGCCAATCTCGACCTGCAAGAAAGGATACAGATGATTAGGTCCAAAACATTTTATGATAACGGTTTTTCACAGGAGAAAAGAAAAAGGTAAAATTTATGGCATTCTAAAAGTAAAGATTGCACTCAGGAAGTTCCGCACTTGATTGTGGAAATGGCGTGTTTATTTCTTCCATCAGACTCAAATCGCTGATAATATTCATTGCACACACTGTTCAAACAAAGAGACAGGAAGCCGAGATCTGATTATAATTTTCAATTTACACCACAGTGGATTGAAAAGAAGGTTCTGTCCCGTTTTTGCGGACGTTCTTATTTAACCCTGTTTTCACCACACCAAAGCCATTTTACAACTTCGAAACCTCAGTCAAACGACAAAGATATGTAGCTACAACGATTGTAGCCCCCCCCCCCCCCCCCCTCGCAAACTTATTTCTCTCTGTGCCATCAAGTCAAATGGATTTGGGGTTGCTTGGAAGTTATGCCATTTGATGTCGTATTAGTCTTTCCATGCCTTCCTGC
Organism: Astreopora myriophthalma; assembly: GCA_014634185.1. NCBI lineage: Eukaryota > Metazoa > Cnidaria > Anthozoa > Scleractinia > Acroporidae > Astreopora > Astreopora myriophthalma. The sequence goes on along the minus strand of BLFK01000134.1, from coordinate 3,431,138 downwards.
TTGTTGATGGTGACCTGTTGTAGGTTGAGGTACCGTTTATATCGCGGAAGTCACGGGGTTGAAAGGGGCAGTAAGTATGCAAGGAAGAATTCCCGACCAATATTGGTTGTCGGCATGGTATTCATCCCGGATTAGCACTAACACTGCTTCGAACAACTCGGCCCAGCACTCACTATGACATATGCAATGAAAGTGGCGGATGATCAAGGGAAAGGCACATTGCAAACTGGGTATCTCAGACCATGAAACACGTACCTGATTGGTGGAGGATATGCTCTTCTAAGGCAATCGGTAAACAAAGTTGGTGTTGACTCCTCCAATGTTGTTCCAACACTTGCGAGCATCACTTTGCACCCCATGCCTGTCATAGGTCTGTGCGGCGTCGGTAGAGGACCAGCATTCGCCGTAATATTGAACACCAAAGTACTCAAAGCCCATATCACGTGCCACGTATGCGCACTGCTGTATGGTAGCGTTCATATTGTTCCAATCTTTATATGGCCGGAAATTGGCATACAACGTCGGCAAAGCACGGTTTCTTCTGTTGTCTTTGTAACAGCCGACGGCTTCTAATTCGGGTGGTGGATCTATGACGAAGCCAAAACTGAGTCAAGATATCGCAGAGGATAATTCAATCTTTTGCAAACTTAGCGGCTTACAATGTAACTTAGGTCACACACCTTATTCCAAAATGGCCAACATATTTCTATTCTTTTGCTTTTATTCAAATTAGCCCTTGATGGCTCGTTCAAGTTAAAATATTATTTTGAATGTTGAGCTTAAAAACGAGGCATCAAGGACCACTTTGAATACAGACACAAGAGTCTCACGGCTTACGTCTGTTCGTTTCAAGCACAAACAAACATACAAAGAAAACTGTCGTCGTATTTACCGAACGTATAGACGAAACTTGTATCGCCAATACCGATACCGTTTGAACACCGCCTTTTGTTGCCAGGGGGTTTATGCTGATAATACTTGTCTTTAGCGTCGGGTCCTGACATGCACATGCCGCCATGACCAAGTGCAAATACACTGTAGTTCTTTCTCCGGGCCAACTCCTTACACTGCACCAATGCATCGGCCGGGTTGTTCTCTAGTGTCAAGTCAGCTAGTGTTTCTGAGAACAGGCTTTTGGGACTCCTGAAACAGCCTATTGGATATTCTGAAAAACGAAAACTGAAACGTTATAACTTGATTAACTAAGATCTTCCGGGTGAGTGAAGTCCTGAGAAGGACTGTTGCTGATGACGCTGATTGACTTTTCGAGAACCTGAGCGGAAGTAATCTTTAGAATCAAGTGATCTGTGTATTGTCAGTGGATCATATAACTACTCTGGTCACAAACCCGATTGGTCAGTAGAAACGTGATGTTATTGGTCGTCTGTCATGTGATAAGAGTCCTGGGTTCAAAACATTTACAATGAAACGTTATAAATTTGAAACTCCAATTTTACATTATGGGTAAAATGATAAAAGGATATGATAAAACTATTGTCCATTCTAGGTAGTATCAGTGGAAAGAGTGTTTACAGAATAATTCCAAAGGAACGCAAGCTAAGAGTGGTAATTTTCTCAGCTCTAACCTTTACAAAGATCTGAACCACTTTCTTCATTACACGGCTGCTTTATAGAAGGAAGCGTGGGTATATATTCACATTGTATGTCTGACACGTCTTCGGTTTCACCCATTTCGTTTGTTCTTGAGCATTTAAGTAAGCTTGATCTCTCTCCGGGTTGGCAAACATTTGAGCACTGCGTCATTATGCGATAAATCAGAAACATGCAATTAGAACGGATGAAACAGTAAACGAAAAACTTCGTTTTCTGCGTGGCAAATAGAGCAAGTAAAAGTCAACAGAAATAAGGAATACAAAGTGCTAAAGTTGTTTAAAACCCAGACGTTTCGGGCTTAGCCCTTCATCAGTGGGAGTCAAGTTGTTCGTTAACGTGACTTCATTGTTTCAAGTTGCAAGATGCGTGGGCGCAAGGACTTCAAATGAAGCGGAGGTCAGGAATGATGTTTTTTTTTTCTGGAAAATGACGCAGGCATATACGCGTGGCTGGTTTACTTTTGGACTAAAAACATCATTCTCGTTAGTCACCGAGCTGAACGCTTAACATTTCATTTCTTTACAACATGCTGTTACTTCAAATGGAAAATTGATTTTGCCATTGATGCCAGAGTTTTAAAGAATCCTGCTAAAACATTAACCTTTAGCCTGGAAGTGGTTCATGGTCGCACACATATGTATTTTTTGCTACCCGTGGAGGTATAACCCCTCTGAAACGAGAGATTGTGCTGACATAGGGTCTACGATTAACTCCTACCGAACTCGAATGAAAAAGGGCACTGACCTCAGACCAAGTTGCTTTCCATTCAGCTGGGCATGTGAAGACATTACAGTGACGAAACTCGGCTATAGGCTTGGTTGTTGAGTCACAGGAATCTTCTGATTCATCATTGTTATAGTGGGTGTCGTTAATTTTGGCACGACAAACAATATGCTTTGATTGGCTGCCTTTGCCACATGTTTTTGAGCATGACTCCCACTCTGAAAACCAACTGTTTTCCAAGTGTAATGAAAAAAAAAATAAATAAATAAATAATAATAATAATAATAATAATAATAAAGAATAGCACGAGAACAACGTTTTTTTTTTCATGAAACAACATCCTAAGGGAAGTTAAACTAAAGGATTTACCCACGCAGCTTATGCGCAAATGAGCACATCAATTCTACCCAAATGGGACAAAGTAATCTTTAAGCTGTTACTTTTTGCTTCTTACGTCAAAAACAGACATATTTTCGCTTTCACCTCAATTCTTGTGGCTATACTGAGCTGCCAAATTGTGTGTCTATAACTTAATTTGATAAAGGGGACGGTTTTGCAGCAGTGCGCAGTACCTCCCGACCAGAAATTGAGAGGTGTAAACCGCCAGGATAAAGCGCCCAGCTATTTGTTCCACTTGTTTTCGTATTACATGTATACGGGTACTTGCCTATAATGAAAGACTAAAGGGCAAAGTCTAACAGCAACCGGCTTTGACTCCGTGCCACAGCAGTCCTCATTAACATAGGACTGGTATACTTCACCAGTGTCATTGTCTGCTCTCATGCAAAGTACCTTGCGCGTCTGCTGACCTGATAAATAAAAATGCGACAGCCTATAAACGTGTGGGAAGGCGCGAACTGATTAAAGCTGACAACCGTTATTCTATCAAAAATGGTTGCAAGATTCCGTGGTCTTCCAGGGATCTTATGGTTTTTAACAGTTTCATGAGACTGCTCACCGCCCTTGAGCATCATTGCGACTGAGTTGAATTTGTCTATGGTTTTCGTGGTGTTCCAAAATTAGAAAAGAATGTGTGTTAAATTAAGCTCGGTAATAATCTGAGAGAACTTAAGCTCGATAATTACCTGAGAGGCAATCTGTCCAATTAGTGGTCAGCCAGTTACATAGGGGTGGCTCTGAAGTTTCGTTAGCCGCAAGAGGCCGTAGGTACTGAAATTGAATTCCCACGTTTTCCTGCCATACCTGGACAAACTAAAGAATAAAGCTAGCAGTCAATTTGCACATATACTGAAGG
>BLFK01000134.1:3356365-3404211 GCA_014634185.1 Astreopora myriophthalma | reverse complement strand
AAAAAAAGCTCACCTCTCCTGGTTTACGTACGCATGTGCGCTTTCATGAGCTATGATCAGAGATGTTGCTAATCCAAGGTCTCCGTTGCTTACACTGACTCCATAAGAACCTTTACATGTGGACGATGTCTCTGCTAAACCTGTAACATTGATCGCAGATGGTTTCCCTTATTTTACCAATTGCAATTTAAAGTAGTAAATAGCACAATCTAATAAAAGAAGACGTGGGGCTAATGACTTTCAAGCTGCCCATTGGCGATTGCCCGCGTCCGTCTGTCCGTCTGTCCGTCAGTCAGTAGGTCAAACTTTTAATCAATCAGCACTGGAAAAGGACTCACCTCCAAAGGCATTTCTACATCGAAAAAGGCAAAAACAAAAAAAAAGGTTATTAAGTAGTGCTAACTTGGTACAGCTTTGGTACATGATACGAAGCCTGACTGAGTATGAGTAATAAGACACAGGCAGCACCATTAATGATAACGCTTTAAAGTCCGTAGGAAGAGGAGTGCGACGGGAGCGTACCCCCCTCCCCCACTTCACCACCGGCCGAGGAGGTCTGCCTCTAAGGGTCTAATGGTTCCTACCCTGTGACAAGCATCACTTGGTCTGGATGTTGTGGATCAGCATCTGACTTGGGTATATTGCTACCCTTAATCCATACTTCTAAAGCAGACAGTCTTGCTTCGTTGCTATCGCTGCTTGAATAGCTGAGCTAAATAAGACACGTTATATAAAAACCATGAATACCTCGTAACTCAAGGTAAAAGTTATCTCATTCCCGGCAAATGAAAATCACACTCAGCAATAAACTGTTACCTCCTGATTAAGTAATGAAATCTTGATTACGGTTAGTACCAGTTTAATCGCGCCAATACTGTTATCATGGTACATCGAAGAAACCTAACGGTGAATAAAGATGTAATCAGAACCTTATTTTGTTTTTCAATCCCAGATCTACCTATACCTTATGAAGCGATCAAAAGGAGAGCCGGGCAGAAATATTTCAAGGTAGGGTATGTTCTGTTGTTTTTCAGGGAAAGCCGGGATAAATACAATAGCTTTACTTCCAACTCCAAATTAATAACCGGATTTATTCCCAGTGCTTGTACACCTTTGCTGACCAATTTGAACTGGGAACAATATTAGTGTCATAAATGATAACCAATAGAAGCTAGCCTCGCACGCAAGTTAGTCTTTGGACTCTTAAATCTACAGCCCTTCACCATGGTCAACATGAAATCCCTCTTCCACCTTTGTGTGATGAACAAACCAAAACCCGAAAAATGATCATTTCGTCGAACAAAACCTCTAATACTCCAGTAAGTTGTTACATTTTGACGGTTAGGCTATACACCCGCAACTTCGAGTTGGTGATTGCTTCCTTTACCCTCTACGTACGGCTCCTGTGCGGAGTTTACATCTCAGCACTGATATTTTCAAATTCAAACTTATCAGCGTTAACCAATCTTAACATTATCAGGGCAAATTTATTTCCTCCTAAAGATAGACTGATGCCTTGGGAATGAATGGGTAGGTTACGTTGTGGCGCATTAGCCATAGTATAGATTCAAATATTGACCTCTATTTATTTGCTTACCATGTGGGCTAACGTTAACAGTATCTCTGTAGCTTCTTGGTCGCTGTTAAACTTCCTGAGGTAAAGATGATCAGCAACTATCATGACCTCCATGTACTTTTCTTTGTAAGATTTTGCCATCCGAGAGAAGCCTTTTTCTGTTTCTTGTTCCTTCGGAATGCCTCGCTTTGCTCTTTTCTCTGTTTCCAGACAAGGTCATAGAGTATTGTTAGCATTGAAATTGCTAACGGGACCAAAGCACGTTGTCTCGCGCATTTAATATTTCTGAACACCACATGTTCTTGTTCTGTTCTTTCAGACTGTTGTACTTTTCTGATTGGTTCAGTGGTTGGTTAGGCGTGGTTTTTTTTCCATCTACGGCGAAAAATCCCGGTTGGTTTCAGGGGTTGGTGAACTCGGGTTTTACCAATAGATATACTGATTGCTTGAGACAGTAAGAGCTCAGTGGCTTTTGAATATGGTGTCCACACCGATGTCTGGCAATTAGCGCCGTTCAGAGGTTTACACATCTTGGTTTGTCTTCTGATTGAGACCGTTTAAAGAGGGCACTGTATTTGGCATTTTCGTCATCTTTGTTTTGCGAAAGTTAGCTTTTAAGTGGTTGCATGGCATTATCGTCAAGCCCTTTCAAGCGGTTGATCCTTATCGAGCATGACCTTACTCCGCCCATGGAATAAGTTGTTAAGTACGCTCGTGCAAGTCTGCCTCCGTTCGTGTCATTGTCAGTGTAAAAGAAAATGTACTAAAAGAATCAAGGAAATCACCAACCTTTGAGATCACATCTGCTTTTGACGTTCTCCAGTGAACGTTTGTAAATAAGATGTGGCCGAGAGCCGTCATGCGATGCATGATATCTTGTTAGGTGATCAGGCAAAGGTTGAATAAAGAAAGAGCCTTCCATACAGTTGACAATTCCTTTCTGAAAACATATTAAAAAACAAACGTGACATCGATCCCGGCTGTTCGTCGGAGGAACTAAAAATCAAACCTAACCCAATGTGAAAAGGGTCAAGCTTGATTCAAATGTCAAGACATTGAATGAATGAGCAAGTGCGCACAAAACATGGCGCTTACCAATCCATCGTGGTTGCTAGTAGCAACAACCGAATTGGGATCCGAGGTCACGTGTCCATTGTAGAAGGCGGTGTGCGGAGGTTCACTATATGACTTGCTTCCATTCTCGTGTATCGTCTCCACCACGAAACCGGGCCGAAACAGCTTACTGGGTGTGGTGAGATTTAAATGGAGTGATAATCCGAATGCTTCTATTTTATAGTACATGGCATCTGATGCATCTCCCTTGCGACGCGCGTGGTCATGAAGCTTGTAGCTTACAAAGTTTCCAGATTCATTGACTCGGAAGGGACTTGTAACGTCATATTCTGGAACTTCATGAAAGTGAATAGTTAAAAGTGACATAACGCGTTGACTGAAAACGCTGATAACTCTTTCCAAACAATTTCACATTGGTTTGCGCCTAAAGTGACCCCATTCAGCAGGCGATGGAGAATGGACCACACGTCACAGTAAAGCACTTCGTTGTTGACATCTTTAATGATTTCATTATTATCACAAATGAACTGCAGTAAAGTTAAATTCAATTATATTTTGTAAGGAGGCTTACCTTGATCATGCGTTTCAGCGCCAAAATATCGCTTTATTTCCTCGTTGGTCATTCGATGGTGTAATTTGGAGGGCTGAAAGTAAAGGTCATTCTTAGAAAGTTGACAAAAGCGTGCCTTGAGAATCAATGGGCAGATTCTGGCCGACCCAAAATGTGTTGATATTGTCAGTCATGATGATGATAATGATGATGATGATTGATGGTGGTGGTGATGGTGATGGTGATGGCGATGATAAATGACGACGACGACAACGATGACTCCTCGTAACTTTCCATGATATGAGAATAACTTTCCATGATATGAATAACCCAGTGAGTGGTCATTCTGCGTTTTTGATTTTAAGCTATATCTCTGGATAAGAGTGAGCACAACTCCCTTAGCTCTTTCATGTCATTATCATGCCCTTCTTGAAAGCAACGAAAGGAGATAGGGCCAACATCATTGTTTTTGTAATAAAACCCACTTCGACACTGCAAGATGACAAGTCAATTGTATTCTGAATTCAAGGTTAATGGAATGTTTGTACATGTCGTCCTTTCGGATATTTTTACATTCCTTTGTTGCATATGCCAAATGGTTAAAATTCCAAAATGAAAATAACAGACTTCGTACAGGGAGAACTTGGAAAAAAGGATTACATATTCTGATAACAGCCATCAGAGTCAAGCAACATGACGATCAAAGTTAGATAACAGTTAAGAGAAATTTTAAACTTTTAAGTCAACAAAAATAGCTTCAACATGTTGATTATAAACTGGTATTCAATGTACAGGATAAATACAGCCGTGTGTACAAAAATGTATTTAAACAAGATTGATATCTCCATTCTGTTTACAAAAGTAATTGCTCCAAAGTCGTTTCCTTTCACTCCTGTTTAGAACAGTTGTCATCATGTCATACCTCATTTTCTCCTGATTTTGGCAATTTATAACTAGATGCTCCTGAAAGCAGAAAAGATTAAACGTCTTAAAAAATCATTTCTTACAGTGTAACGTCTCTTAACTTTAGTAATGAACTAGAAAAATACTTAGCAAGATGAATTTGAACTGAAGAATGTGAACTAAGCTGAAGGTACACGGCTAACGAGTATGTTTGATTAGATAAATTTTTCACATAACCTTCCCTCCACCCATCTGGGCCATTTTAATGAATCATTCATCTAAATGGCCCGGATCATTACATGCATGTAGTAGGATAAATAATGCAATACAACATGGCTTCACTTTTAAATCCAGGCAATTTTTCTTAAAGCGTGGGTGTTAATTAATCAACCCTCCGCGCTATTGCGCCAGCAGTGTCTTAAGCTAGCTAGTCAGTGTGTCGAATGCTATACCGCATTGTGCCGTACCGCTGCATTTATTGTAAGTCCACCGATTACGAGCACCGAAGGTTTTCCAGATGCAGACAATCTTCTGCTTTGGCTTTGACGGATAACTTCTGATCATGAAATTCTTAAGCATGGACCTTGACGGCACATGGGTAGTAATACAAGAAAACTTACCACTGAACTTGAGGGCACGTGTTGTAATCAAGACAGCAAGCAACTTGCAAATCATAATGACGCATATCTTGGACATATTGGGAATTAAGAAGTGCGTGTGTAGTCTTAAAGCTATATCATTCTATTCTGAATAATTGCCCTTTCCGTTAATATTATGACGAGTGCATGAGTGCGCATTAGCGTGGGTTGGGTCTTCACGGTGACATTAACCAGTGTTTTGCCACTGTTTTACTTAAAATGTTAGCTTATAATTTATTTACTGATCAGTTGCAAAGTGAAGATTCCAAGTTTTTGAACGTCGACAAAAGGCATACCGAGCCGCTTATTGGACATTATAAAAGTGACTTGACAGAATACCTCAAGATTCTTTTCGCAGGGGCCAAATACTTTTGACAATAAAAATGCCTGGCGAAACCCCGGAAATAGGTGAAGCATGATTGTTTGTTTTCTCTGCGTATTTATTAGATCTTCCGTGGCAAAGACTGAGTTTTGATTCATAATACTCGAATCTTTATAAAAACAAATGACTGACAGTCTTACTGAAGCAAGCCAGAAGCCAGAAACGCCTCTCACATTTTTTGTACACGCGCTTCGTTCAGCTTCGTAAAAACGTTTCAACAGTTTTTATGTTTCTTTATCGGTCGTGTTTCTTTCACAGTGCCGTCTTAGTGGTAGTTTCGAAATTAGTAGGTCTTGTTTTAGAGTTGTATCTTTAAAATTATTTATTTCAAGAGTTTCGCTAACTGTGAATTGTTTACTAGTTGCATGTTTAGTGTTGATACAGAAAGATACTTTTGTTAAAGTTTTCGATAGGTTTGGGTTTTTAAACCTTCTAGAGCCGAGTCGTTAGAGTTTCATATGTTTACGAGTGGAAAAATGTGATGAGCTGTTAACGTTGACGAAGAAAAGTTTAAATGCTACTTTATACTCGCGTTCTGACCTAACTCGAGTTCATTATAGCCTACGGCTATACAGACCATGTGATGACGTAGTATCTTTGGTCAGCAGGAGGTAGGAGCCGGCTCATCCTGCTCTGTAAATCAACTGTTGTTACATTCTTCCCACACTTTACTTTCTGAATGCTTTCATAGTATTCCTTAAGCGTTTCATTCGCAGGTTTTTCCTTTATTTCATAACTGAGTGATGAATGAGTCACCAGTTTGCTTTACCCCTGCCCCCCGCCCCATCAAAAATTCTTGTCGTTCGCGCACTAAGGTGAGCCTTTGCTGGCGGCAAAGTCAAAAGCAGGAACAACAGACCACTTGACCTTTTCTCATGCTCTTAAATTTTGTTGGGCGACATAATGTGGTGCGCAACTCAGTGCTGTCATTCTATTTTTGAGTATAAGATGGACGGATTCGTAGTCCGGAGACATTTGATCCCAGTGGCTCTATTTTGCTTTTAATCGGTTTGACTTTCATTGATTATTAAAAAAAAAGGCAAATAAACCGATGATCAAAACAAAAGACACATTTGCGCCACTTTCTCAACGGTCCGACCCCAAGCCATGTAGCAGTATTGAAAGCGGAAACCAACGGCGTTGTCTTTACCCGCATGCGGTCCCACGCTATCACGCAGGTCTGATACTACTAGGTGCATTTGATTAGTTCATTTTCTTGTCAACGTTTTTCGTGATTAGTTCGACTGCCTTTTTGACTACTCCTCCTGATTACTCTCTCTAAACCTTTGTATTGTCAAATAAGTTTACGCGATCCCTGTATTGTCATGTACAGTAATGATATGATCAAGGTAATCATCTGGCACAGTTACCTTGGACTCCCTTAAAAGTAGCGATATAAGTGGGTCGAGTTCAGTTCCCTGTTGTGATTCTTCCGAGATGATTTTGGCGGGAAGCTGAATTCCTCTAACGTATTTCAGTTCGAAGTAAATAATAACAATCTGGGTATATCTCATTCGCTACAGTTCAAAACACTCCATTTTCGCCAATTAAAATTATTTTATTTGAAAGGTCTTGCAACTGTCTTCTATATTAACATTCAGGCTAGGACTCCAAGCTCGTAGTTTTGCCAAGAATTGTAAAAAATCGTATAAAGTGGGACGGTTGAACTGTGTTTAAACGTGTTTCACATTAACAATCATATTTTGTTCACAGAACCAAATGAACAAAACTTACCTGTAAGAAAAGTGCTGAGCAGGAAGAACAAAACTGTTTCTTTGGTGCGGTTCATACCCTTGAGCAATTTTAAACGATAACTGAAGGAAAAAAGCAAACCATGAGTAATGTGTTAAGTTCAAATTGAAGTACAAATTAGTTACTTTTTCGTTTTTGTCACTCGTCTCTTCAGTACTGTTTTATGAAAAACCGTTAATTCTTACAGATAATTTTCCGTTTTGATAGCCAAAGAATTTATCTACTGTAGGTCCGGTTTGACGCTTCTCTCATTGCCTAGGCATAACCGAACTGTGCATAGCGCGCATTGTGCTAAAAAGAAAAAAAATCAGTAACGTGTTAAGGTCAAGTTGAAGTCCAAATTATTCACGCCAAAACAAAGCACAGGCGTGTAATAGGAACAAAAGAACATTTAATCAGAGATAATTTAATTTATTGTACAAACAACCGAAACAGTTATAAACAGTAATAACAAAGAGTCCAGCGGGAAGCTTTAAGGACCGTTATGGCAACGAACCAGGGAAATTTCGCGCCATTTTTCTGTTAGAAGACCTTAAAACAGCTCCCAAGCCACCGAAATCGAAGCTATTTAGATATCGACTGTTATTACATCGATAGCATGTTGTAATTGTTAAGAACTTTTTTCAGCTTGACTTGAACAGTTGCTAACGATTGGAGTATGATAGTGATGTAATAATAATATGCAGTTATTCATAGACAAATGTAAAATTAACATGCGGTTCATAGTATATACATGCTTGCAAAGCGCACTGCATCATTCCAACTGAAATCGATTAGGCACCCTAACCAAATATTCGTGGTGCTTGTCTTGGCTATGCAAAGGGAAAGGCACCCCATCGTTACATGCAGTTGTCTGATAACCACCCTTTGGTTTGGGCAGCTTGCTAATTATACTGTTTCAACGAACTTTTAATTTTGTCAGAACAGGCCGGTCAAACCGGTCATTTTGCAAATCGTAAGATGCAACAATTTGAAGGAACAGTTGCATAATATACTCCCGTCACACATTCTTTTGCAGGAGTATATATATCCTCGAAGTGTGTGTGTTTTTTCAAGGCGTTGCCGGTAAAGTTGGCCCTTACAAATGCCTGTTCTGGCCAGTTTGTCCTGTCTAACTATGAAGCGCCTTTAGTTAAACAAATATTAACCTTCTCAAGAGTTCTGCATCATTTAAGCAAACCAAAGCCGGACCCACTTCAGTAATTTCATTCGTATAGCATATTATATCGCAGTAAGTAACTGTTTGAAAACGATAACATATCTGAACCGTAACGAATTTCATAAAACGCTCGTCCAAGATCAGAGCGCGGTAGCCATCGAGCTTTCAGGCACAATAACGACTGTAACATAGAACACTGATTTTGATTGCCACTGTGGCAAAAACTGTGTTCATTTGTATGACCATGCCGTGGTCCAACCGACGCCATCTATACTGTAGCTACCTTGTGTTGCGGATTATATCTTAGAATATTGGACAAGCGACCAACTGAGTTGTTTAAGTTATTGACGTTTGGAAGAGTATTTTGCGCTTGTAGTGGGGAATGAAACTGTATAACTCGTTTATGGGTGGCGGACGAGAGGAGGCCGATGGAGCCTTTCCACTGAACAACTCATAAAAAATTCGCCGTGAACTGTGATTTTCACTGTCTTCGTTTTCGTGAATTTGAAAGGGCGTTTCATTTTCCGTGAAACCTTATCTGGATCCCTCCCCTCCTTTACCACCCTCTGCAAATAGCCTATCTATTATGTTTTTGTTTGGCGGCGCCTGCGCTATGATTTGCAGTTGAACTCGATTTTCAACCGGCTTTGCTATCGTTGTGCTGTATTCAGTTCGTCTTATTTACTGACCTTCAGTTAACGTCTGTTACACCGCAAACATGAAAACGTGATTGCACTCAATCTCTCTCCCCCCCCCCCCACTCACCCACTCATACACACATCATTCTACTCATCCCGACTCCACTTCTTCTGGATGGCTACGCAAACCGTTGCCTTGTCAAGAGGGGCTACGATTTAAAGTTTATAATGTTTTTTTTGTCTGTAAGTTTTGAGCTGACTGTACCCATATATTTCAATCACCACACCCTTCAACAACAACGCGGGGCCTATTCGAAACATTATCTCTGAGATTGAAAGATTGTGAAAGTATGACGGGGTTAGAACCCGATATTCCAGCTGATTCCAATCCACAGAGCTTTCAAACTGAAAGCTATTCCACATTTTTGTTTTCGAAACAAAACCTGTAGATCAAATTGAACCCAATATTCAATTCACCTACATGTCACATTATTACGTACGTTAGGATAACGTAGGCCGAGTCATAATACTGGTTTCGAGATATCAAACATGTCGTTCGAGAGTTATTACATTTTGCGTTGAAAAGTTATTACGTTTTGCGTTGACTTTTTATTACATTTTGTGCGTTAGTATTACATTTTGCGGCGATTCTTATTACATTTTGCGTTAATATTACATTTTGTAGCGATTATTACATTTTGCGGCGTAACAAACGTCAGCTACGCCTCCGTAACGTACTACTGACATTATTTTATGTTAGTTTTTCTGAAGCCGTTCTGATTTTTTTTTTAAATCTAAAAAACAAATCAAGTATATCCTGAATGTTGTAATGCAATAGGCCTTGTAAATTCATACAGTGAGGTATAAAAGAAGAAAATCTGAGTACTTTCTCCTTGAATGTAATTTTTATACTTTCGAATTTCAATTTCATCTCGTAAAACATGTCTGAAAGCACTGAATAGCTTTCGTTCGGTCCAGTGCGCTTACTCGAGGAAATTAGATAACAGTTAAAGTTAGAGTCAGTGGCAGCTATATAGAGGTACCATCGGAAAAAAAACAAAACAAAACAAAACGTCGGTCTCACTGGTGGACGGACGTAATTTGAATATACACAGTTGAGAGCTTCATACACAGAGTCTGTGTAGGTCGTTTATTCAGGGTTTTATCCTTGAAACGGCGGTGACTGAATGATCATAACCTGGCATTGCAAGATACATACCGTGTGTCAGTTACTTGTCTTTGATGGTCGGAACGTTACAACACCAGTTATAGCGCGAGCTTGCCTTTTTGGGAGAGACAATCCCGGCTCTCAGTAAAGGCTAAAAACGCTGCTTACGAAAAAGCGGTCCAGTTATTGAGGGTTTTTCTGTGGGAGGGGAAGTCTTGTCTTTTCAGTCAGCTGTAGGAAGTTACTCAATACTGAAAACGGATGTTTAACTAGTTAAGCTTTAAAAACAATGAATCTTTAAGGTTGAAATCCAATATAAACAATCTGCTACTTTATTTTGATAAGGCCCTCTTCATCCCTCGATGTCCACTTTGAAAAGCAAGAACATATAGTTTAGTCTCTCAAATATATGGTCGCTTGCTCCGTGTAATCTTTCTTTGTTGACTTAAGGATTCAAGATAATAGCTGTATTTCAATAAAGTGATAATGAAGTTTCATGATTAATCATTTATACGTGTTTTTCATCACGTTTTCCGTCTGATATGCCGAAGGATACATTAGCAAAACACCTCGCTGTACCGTCAGAAGAAATAAGTGAAGGTTGCTAAAACAGGATGAATCTTCAAGTACTTATAGAATGGAGAATTTTATCGTGTTGATTTTTGAATGGGGCTTACCTTTGTTTTAATTACCTTGCATGCACTGTTTTGTTTTTCATTTTCCGCAACTTTAGTGACGTTGTAGGAAGAAAGCGAGTTCATAAGTAAAGGTGACAATTCCCCAGGAACATTGAATTTGTTAGTGTTAAAAAAAGAGCATTATTGTTTGGTTTGGAGGGTGGTTTAGACATTTCAAGGTTTTTGCTCAGTGTGAATTAATGTGGCATTCGTAAAAACTGTCGGACTTCAGAAAACAGTCATTAAAAATTGCTAAAGAAGGTTTTCAGTGTTGCGTGGTACGTGCTAATTTTACTTATCCAGTTTTACAAACGGCTTTAGGACTGAACAAAGAACTCATCTGACAATAAATTTTCTGATCGGAGGAAACGCCGGTTGACAAAAAGGCTTGGCTAGAATGTTATTTCGCCAAATGAAAGGTATCTTTATTAAAACGTTCTTCCCGTTATTTATAGAGGGCATACGTTTTCCTCAATTTCAGAGAAGGAGGACTTATCAATTGATGTCTATCTTGTTCAAACGCGCGACATCTTTTGTGAAAGCATCTCTAGGTAGATCTAAAGTAAGCAGTCTTGGAGAACTTGTGAACGCCTTTTTGGGGTTGGCCAGTGGATAAAGTCTTAGCTTTTGAGTCTATCGAGGATATCCCAAAGTGGAATTATCTTGCAATTCTCTTGAAAATACTGTGGATTACGTTCTGCTGTATCGCACCGTTTGTTAACTGAATAACGGTCTTTGTAGGTTGGTTCAGTTCTAAGTGTACATTCTTAGCGTTCTAAGCGTTCTTCCCATGCAATGAAACTATAATTTTTCATGAACGTTCCAGTTAATCGTAGATGCGTTTTTTTGTTTTTGTTTTTACACGAACCATCCTGGTGGAAGTTTTAGTCGCAAGTATTAAATGATGCAGCTTATCCTAAAAGAAGGTGGATAATGTACAAAATTTACTGATACAGTTGAACCTCTCTAAAGCGAACACTAAAGGGACAGACCAAAGTGTCCGCATTAGAGAGGTGTCCGTATTATAGAGGTCACCAAGATTGCATCATTTTTAAGACTCCACTGACAGTTTTAGTGTTCAGTAACGACAAATTAAATAGGCCCAGTGTATCTAAACTGACTATTCAGACACAGTGATTTGTACATCTCAGTTACAGTACATACTTTATACGAATCGGTTATTTGAAACTAAATGAACTACGTACAACGAGATGCTTCACCTAAAAAGGTTTTAACAAAAGTACAGTTCTGAAAAACGTCTTTCCGTAGTTAACAAGTGCAGCGAACAGTAACTGGAGTAATTTGTTTAATCTTTCTGTCCTGTATTCATTCTAATCATTCAAGCTTTAAAATAGTCTGTAATGTTCTTCTGGACGGCTTTCGAGAGAGAACTGCGATAGTCAATTCTTTGTCATCAACCAACTAACGGGGTTACACAATGATACGACGAACGAACGAACAGAAACAAAATGCGAACTTGTTATGTTGTCAAAAACTATCACTGCTAGCTGGAATATTAATTACTTGTGGTCCTCCCAACGGAGAGACCCTAATTACGACTTATTCTTCTGCTCTTTCTTCTTTTCAACAATAGATCTATCACAGACTGGAAGTAATCTTGATTTGAAGGCACACATTAATTTACTCGCACGTGCCATATTTGTACACAAGGCCAGTTGCCCATGCGCATACTAAATACCTAAAGAAAAATATGCAGGAGCGGTAGCGGTACCTCTGGACATTTAAGCCTGAGCGGTGTACCATGACGAGTCTCCCCGAGATTTCGGCCCGCGGATCGCTTATACTCGCTGCTTTCTGATACCTATCCCCGATAGGCAGTGAGGGAGAGAAATGTCGGCCCCTAGACCATACGTGACAGATCCCTTACGTACTCGCAGCTCAACTCCTTCTGCTTTCTACTATGATTTGGAGCGATATATATTTGCGACTATAGTTGTCATGTATTCCATATGGTAAGCATACTTTTGGTACTAATTTGCAATACACGGAGTTGGCGCATGCGCATTTGCTAAGCATGACAAAACAGCAAAAGGAACCACGCATTTTCCGGTAAAACTTTAAAACGCCGTCGCTTTTTCAGACATATTTTGTTTTGTTTTGTTGTTTGAATTCCGCGCGAACAAACAAGGACAATAATTTCGCGTATACAATGACATTAACGTGTCTGGTTGGACAGGGGATGGACAAAAGAACTAACAAGTTATTCAAAAAGAGCAATAGCTTCTAATGAACTAGTGTTAAAAGTTAGAAAATTATGTTTGGTGCCTTCAGGGACTCTCCCGGACATTGGTTAGTTACAACTGTTTCTTTTTTAGCTGTTATATTCCCATAAGCATCTGTTCAAAAAGGTTGTTGTGAAAGAACAGCAACATGTAAAATCGCTATGGAGATGTAGAACGTCCACATTTCGTTTCGTTTTGTTTTCCTTTAGTTGAGTTTATTCCGGTGTTAAAAATGCAGTTTAGTCGATTGAGAATGAAGAATGTTTAGACCTAACAGAGAATCCAGCTGTCCGTAAAGTACATACTTTATACGAATCAGTTATTTGAAACGAAAGGAACTACGTATAACGCAATGCTTCACCTAAAAAGTTACTAATGAAAGTACAATTTTCAAAACTCCAGTTGAAGATCAGTGAATAAAACGTTGATGCTTGCGTAATCGCAAACTCGTGCACAGAACTGTATGTCAACACCGGATCACCAGAGTGTCCGTAATAAAAAGGTTAAGTTTATATGACTTCGCTCTCTGGGGCCGAGATTTAGTGTCCGTTGCCCTTATTAGAGAGGGTCCGTATTATAGAGGGGTTTTTTTAGAAAACGGGTGAGAATTTTTTCGGGACAAAGGGGAATGTCCGTTATAGAGAGGTGTCCGTATTAGAGAGGTGTCCGTAAGGAGAGGTTCGACTGTGTCAACGTTAAATCCTAAAAAGAACAGAAGAAATTCACTCCTTATGCCGATGCGTCGTAATTTCTGAAAAGTTCCAAATGGAATGGTGCGAACCATTTGACATTCCAACTGGAATTTCTGGTTTTCCGTGTGAATGGTAAATACCGTCCTTGCATGTTTAGCGAGATGAATGTCCAAAAAAAGGGTTACACAGTTACCTGGTACATGGAGCAGCTTCAAACCAATGCTATTCAAGTTAAAATGGAAAAAAAATGCATGACGCAAGTTTCGTTTGGCGACATTGAAAACGAAGGGCCTCATAAAGCTGTACCGTAGCTGTCAATGGAACCGTCAACATTCATTGGGATTTACTTAACACACAGTAGTCGCAATCAGGGATCCATATTCGCAGTCATCCGGTCGTCCCAGACGACTACAATCTGGCATGCACGACTGAGATAACTCCAAAAGTCGTCCTTTGGACGAGTGAGGTTTTGCTCGACCACAAAATCTTCTCAAAAATTATTATATTATTTCATCATGTACATTTTACATGTGTTTGGATACTTCTCATCCACTTAAAACTTTTAGAATAACGGAGAGTAACACGCAACTTTTGTCTGCAATGAAATTTGGGCGCCATATCAATCTCGTACGCAGAGTCCTCGGGCTCTTTGGTCAGCGGGTGAGCGCCCGGAGAGATTCTGGGATAATGGACGCCATTTTCCCACAAAATCTGGGACGGTTTCTGTGCCGGCGCTTTTGAAGTTGTAAAGTAAGAGCCAATCCAAAAATTAGAATTTTTTTCGATTATACCAGTTTCTCTCCGGGCGCCCACCCGCTGACCAAAGAGCCCGAGGACTTTGGGTTACGAGATTGGCGGTAAACAGTCAGATTGGCGCCATCTTTGATAGTGCAATATTTTCCACGAAGCGATCGCCGGCTCAGTTTTCAAATTGTTAACCGCTGGCGTTTTTCAGGGCGGGCCATTCGCACTCGCCCGAGATGTGGTGTTTAATAAAGTGTTTCACAGCCTCTGGCGAAAAAGAAAAAAAGTGAAACAGGACCTTCTTACCTTCATGGCAAAAAGACAGACCCTGGCTTGTTTTTATGCCTAAACAGAATGATTCCCAGCCATCCAGCGAATTCGCCGAGTCTCAGTCCACATCCCTAACAGCTACATCAGGGGGAAAAATGCAAATACGAAGTTTCGAATTTGCACACAATTTTCTCACTATTCTTTCTATAATTCCGCACTTTTGTCGGCAACTCAAATTGGAACCGGGCAAGTAGGCCAACAGGCTTACTTGCCCTGCTGACGACTCGGATAAAAAATGAATATGGATCCCTGGTCGCAATAGTTTCGAAACAAAATGGACTGACCAGGTAGCTGCTTTCAGTTATAAACCGCCTTTCCATGGCCACGGAGTTAAGGTGGCTAAACACAGTTTTTTAAGTACTTATACTTCCTCTACGGCAATATTTAGGCTGTTTTTGCGTGAAAGCTCAAACTTGGTCACAAACAAGCGCCACCTCAAAGGTTTATATTTTGACAGTTTGGGTGCTCTGCCGGCTGTTGCCATGGTAACGAGGGCTGAAAGATGTTTTTTTTCCTCATTCATGCAAAATTCACTCGTTAGTTTTACCCCCGCATTTGCTTAATGAAAAAACAAAATATAGCAAGTGTGACAGCTGTCATGATTGAATTTTAACAATCGAACTTTTCATAATCTGCTCTCTGGCGTTTTGCGGTTTTCGCAAAAATTAAATTTCAGATTTTTTTTTTGATAGACCATTCATTTGTCATCTGAAGTATTCTTATTCCAAAATTTGTCTAAAATCTAACGAATGGTTCGTGAGAAATTCGGAAAAACAGGCAATAGCCGTCAGTCCAAATGTTTGAAGCAATGCGTATGCGTAGCATTTCGTACACATTATTTTGATGCTTTGATTTACGTATTGGAAACGAATTTACACCACATCTGCCGAAGCATAGCGAGCAAGAGAAAAAGTGTTTGCCGTCGCTGGTAATTTTTCAAAAATACCATTGACCGCGGAAAAACTGTGTTCAGCCACCTAGACTCAGTATTAAAGGGAATTAAGAGAACCTTGCCTCGCACATGTTATGACAGGTTTAGGGTTATCTATCCCGCCACGAGGAGTTGGCGATGAACATGGGACGGCGCTCTCATTAAACCTAGAAGACTAGGTCTGTGCGAGTGCACTCAAAATAAGAGAATGACGATAGCGTAAGGGAGGACCTCTTTAACAGTGACCTTTTGTAAAAGTCGCCGAATAATTAGCTTACCGGCTCTTCTGGCAAACGGTAAAAGCGTCTTGAGTTTGCAAAGAATTACCTTACCTCCGCTTACGGGGGAATACAGTTGGCTGGTGATCAGGCATGTTGATCTTATGCGTACATTTTTACCGTTCAAGTTGAGAACAAAGAAAACTCTTGAAACTCATCACTCGGTTCAGACGGTTTATTCATTTCATGTTTGATTTGCCTATAAATATCTTCCAAGACATTTCCTTAACTCGTTTAAAGTCATTTACATTTTTATCCTTAAATAGAATACCGCAGAGATGCAAGGATAATGTCTATTGTTTTTTTTTTTTAATTCTTTCCCATGAACTCTGCGATGATTATCTTGCCAGTAAAGCCAATCTCGACCTGCAAGAAAGGATACAGATGATTAGGTCCAAAACATTTTATGATAACGGTTTTTCACAGGAGAAAAGAAAAAGGTAAAATTTATGGCATTCTAAAAGTAAAGATTGCACTCAGGAAGTTCCGCACTTGATTGTGGAAATGGCGTGTTTATTTCTTCCATCAGACTCAAATCGCTGATAATATTCATTGCACACACTGTTCAAACAAAGAGACAGGAAGCCGAGATCTGATTATAATTTTCAATTTACACCACAGTGGATTGAAAAGAAGGTTCTGTCCCGTTTTTGCGGACGTTCTTATTTAACCCTGTTTTCACCACACCAAAGCCATTTTACAACTTCGAAACCTCAGTCAAACGACAAAGATATGTAGCTACAACGATTGTAGCCCCCCCCCCCCCCCCCCTCGCAAACTTATTTCTCTCTGTGCCATCAAGTCAAATGGATTTGGGGTTGCTTGGAAGTTATGCCATTTGATGTCGTATTAGTCTTTCCATGCCTTCCTGCTTGTTGATGGTGACCTGTTGTAGGTTGAGGTACCGTTTATATCGCGGAAGTCACGGGGTTGAAAGGGGCAGTAAGTATGCAAGGAAGAATTCCCGACCAATATTGGTTGTCGGCATGGTATTCATCCCGGATTAGCACTAACACTGCTTCGAACAACTCGGCCCAGCACTCACTATGACATATGCAATGAAAGTGGCGGATGATCAAGGGAAAGGCACATTGCAAACTGGGTATCTCAGACCATGAAACACGTACCTGATTGGTGGAGGATATGCTCTTCTAAGGCAATCGGTAAACAAAGTTGGTGTTGACTCCTCCAATGTTGTTCCAACACTTGCGAGCATCACTTTGCACCCCATGCCTGTCATAGGTCTGTGCGGCGTCGGTAGAGGACCAGCATTCGCCGTGATCTTGAACACCAAAGTACTCAAAGCCCATATCACGTGCCACGTATGCGCACTGCTGTATGGTAGCGTTCATATTGTTCCAATCTTTATATGGCCGGAAATTGGCATACAACGTCGGCAAAGCACGGTTTCTTCTGTTGTCTTTGTAACAGCCGACGGCTTCTAATTTGGGTGGTGGATCTATGACGAAGCCAAAAGTCAAGATATCGCAGAGGATAATTCAATCTTTTGCAAACTTAGCGGCTTACAATGTAACTTAGGTCACACACCTTATTCCAAAATGGCCAACATATTTCTATTCTTTTGCTTTTATTCAAATTAGCCCTTGATGGCTCGTTCAAGTTAAAATATTATTTTGAATGTTGAGCTTAAAAACGAGGCATCAAGGACCACTTTGAATACAGACACAAGAGTCTCACGGCTTACGTCTGTTCGTTTCAAGCACAAACAAACATACAAAGAAAACTGTCGTCGTATTTACCGAACGTATAGACGAAACTTGTATCGCCATTACCGATACCGTTTGAACACCACCTTTTGTTGCCAGGGGGTTTATGCTGATAATACTTGTCTTTAGCGTCGGGTCCTGACATGCACATGCCGCCATGACCAAGTGCAAATACACTGTAGTTCTTCCTCCGGGCCAACTCCTTACACTGCACCAATGCATCGGCCGGGTTGTTCTCTAGTGTCAAGTCAGCTAGCGTTTCTGAGAACAGGCTTTCGGGACTCCTGAAACAGCCTATTGGATATTCTGAAAAACGAAAACTGAAACGTTATAACTTGATTAACTAAGATCTTCCGGGTGAGTGAAGTCCTGAGAAGGACTGTTGCTGATGACGCTGATTGACGTTTCGAGAACCTGAGTTCTCTGAGTAATCTTTAGAATCAAGTGATCTGTGTATTATCAGTGGATCATATAACTACTCTGGTCAAAAAACCCGATTGGTCAGTAGAAACGTGATGTTATTGGTCGTCTGTCATGTGATATGAGTCCTGGGTTCAAAACATTTACAATGAAACGTTATAAATTTAAAACTCCAATTTTACATTATGGATAAAATGATAAAAGGATATGATAAAACTATTGTCCATTCTAGGTAGTGTCAGTGGAAAGAGTGTTTACAGAATAATTCCAAAGGAACGCAAGCTAAGAGTGGTAATTTTCTCAGCTCTAACCTTTACAAAGATCTGAACCACTTTCTTCATTACACGGTTGCTTTATAGAAGGAAGCGTGGGCATATATTCACATTGTATGTCTGACACGTCTTCGGTTTCACCCATTTCGTTTGTTCTTGAGCATTTAAGTAAGCTTGATCTCTCTCCGGGTTGGCAAACATTTGAACACTGCGTCATTATGCGATAAATCAGAAACATGCAATTAGAACGGATGAAACAGTAAACGAAAAACTTCGTTTTCTGCGTGGCAAATAGAGCAAGTAAAAGTCAACAGAAATAAAGAATACAAAGTGCCAAAGTTATGTTTAAAACCCAGACGTTTCGGGCTTAGCCCTTCATCAGTGGGAGTCAAGTTGTTCGTTAACGTGACTTCATTGTTTCAAGTTGCAAGATGCATTTCATTTCTTTACAACATGCTGTTACTTCAAATGGAAAATTGATTTTGCCAATGATACCAGAGTTTTAGAGAATCCTGCCAAAACATTAACCTTTAGCCTGGAAGTGGTTCATGGTCGCACACATATGTATTTTTTGCTACCCGTGGAGGTATAACCCCTCTGAAACGAGAGATTGTGCTGACATAGGGTCTACGATTAACTCCTACTGAACTCGAATGAAAAAGGGCACTGACCTCAGACCAAGTTGCTTTCCATTCAGCTGGGCATGTGAAGACATTACAGTGACGAAACTCGGCTATAGGCTTGGTTGTTGAGTCACAGGAATCTTCTGATTCATCATTGTTATAATGGGTGTCGTTAATTTTCGCACGACAAACAATATGCTTTGATTGGCTGCCTTTGCCACATGTTTTTGAGCATGACTCCCACTCTGAAAACCAACTGTTTTCCAAGTGTAATGAAAAAATAAATAATAATAATAATAATAATAATAATAAAGAACAGCACGAGAAGAACGTTTTTTTTTTTCATGAAACAACATCCTAAGGGAAGTTAAACTAAAGGATTTACCCACGCAGCTTATGCGCAAATGAGCACATCAATTTTACCCAAATGGGACAAAGTAATCTTTAAGCTGTTACTTTTTGCTTCTTACGTTAAAAACAGACATATTTTCGCTTTCACCTCAATTCTTGTGGCGTAACTGAGCTGCCAAATTGTGTGTCTATAACTTAATTTGATAAAGGGGACGGTTTTGCAGCAATGCGCAGTACCTCCCGACCAGAAATTGGAAGGTGTAAACCGCCAGGATAAAGCGCCCAGCTATTTGTTCCACTTGTTTTCGTATTACATGTACGGGTACTTGCCTATAATGAAAGACTAAAGGGCAAAGTCTCACAGCAACCTGCTTTGACTCCGTGCCACAGCAGTCCTCATTAACATAGGACTGGTATACTTCACCAGTGTCATTGTCTGCTCTCATGCAAAGTACCTTGCGCGTCTGCTGACCTGGTAAATAAAAATGCGACAGCCTATAAACGTGTGGGAAGGCGCGAACTGATTAAAGCTGACAACCGTTATTCTATCAAAAATGATTGCAAGATTCCGTGGTCTTCCAGGGATCTTATGGTTTTTAACAGTTTCATGAGACTGCTCACCACCCTTGAGCATCATTGCGACTGAGTTGAATTTGTCTATGGTTTTCGTGGTGTTCCAAAATTAGAAAAGAATGTGTGTTAAATTAAGCTCGGTAATAATCTGAGAGAACTTAAGCTCGATAATTACCTGAGAGGCAATCTGTCCAATTAGTGGTCAGCCAGTTACATAGGGGTGGCTCTGAAGTTTCGTTAGCCGCAAGAGGCCGTAGGTACTGAAATTGAATTCCCACGTTTTCCTGCCATACCTGGACAAACTAAAGAATAAAGCTAGCAGTCAATTTGCACATATACTGAAGGCGGAAAAATGTAAAGTTTTCTTCACATAGACTGAAGGCGGCATGGCCAAGTGGTTAGGGCGCTGGATTTTCACGCAGATGTTCTGGGTTCAAATTCCGCTCTTACCACCAAGTGGATTTGTCTTCGGTGGTTCCGAATTCAACTCCACCACGCCAGAAGTCCATAACCCAGAAGTCTTGATCTGGAATGGAATGCGGCCCATCAGTTTACGGTATTATAAATTTTTCGAACGGCTGCGGCTAGATTTGTGCCACGATTTGCATTGAGCACGAGCAATCCCTCGTGCGGCTCTTGGTCGCGGACCAACGAGACGCGTTGTGGTTATCAGGCCCAATTTGATTGGCCATTATTTGGCGGGACCTCTATTCTAAATTTAGACAATACTGTAAACTGATGAGCCAAGGCCAAATGAGACAGATCGACACTTCTGGGTTATGGACGTCAGACAACGCTTTGTAAATAGCTAACTGGTTGCCTCCATCCAGTAGGGTTTCTTAACTTTCAGTTAATTTGAATTGTTACTTTTATACACGGCCCTATAAGGTTGAAGCTTTAAAATATCCCCGACCGTGTATAGATAAAACTTGACTTGACTTGACATAGACAGATAAGTCTAACGCGCCCTTTGGGACTTATCCCTGGCACGTATCCCTTCAATCCAGAACACGGCAACCTTGTTAGGAAACGAGGTTGGGAGCACTGTTGTTCTTAACGTCAACACAATCGTCGCAATAAGCAAAGGCTGAGTCAGTAGTAACGTATGTTTGTGCAGCATTAATGGAAACGCCGAACTCTTTTGATGGCGCTGTTTATAAAAACGGACTGAAAATATGTTTTAGTCTCAAGGCGTACCACTGAGTTCGCAAACAAAACGATTGGAGGCCAAGCTCAAGCATAACGTTCGAAAGAGATGCATTCGTAGACCTTTCATGATTATGGGGCAACGCACATATTCCAGACCTCTACAGAACATAAGTTCATTACGGTTTTGTGGTATGGTCTCTGATACGATCTTAGATATGATCTCCACCCAGAAGTCAGGTGTTACAGCCAAATAACTAACAGCTGCCTTCTTCATGGATGTTCAACATCATGAGATGTTCTGATCATAAGTGTGACGTACTCACTTCTATGCGGAACCAAAGAAAATCGCTTACCATTATTCTGAGTATCGTGTTTGTTGGTCCTTCAATTTCCAGGCGGTCCGGAAAGTATGCGTCATTGGTGTACGCTATTTTTGTTCCAGCAAAGTAGACGTCCTTTCCCCACCAAGAGGGAACGGGAATTAGATTTGTCCCATTTTCGTCTTGAACGCCTGAAAACGTTGATTAAATTCGACATCAGCGTTACAAGTTTTAACTGATCATATCTGCCAAACCTATAGGATATACATAATGTGTATGTGTGTATGTGTATATATACATATATATACATATATATATACACATATACACACGTCTCCAATAAGGCCACAGATTTTCTCTCTCCAGAATCAGAAACAGATTCGCGAGAACGACGCCTTTGACCGAAATCGTGGCGCGAAAAATAACGTACCTGGTAGGATGATTGAAGCGGGTCAGGGGTAGCGATTTGAGAATTACGTAGTGAAGACAAGAAACAAGAGAAAATCAAAATGCGATTATAAATCCTCTCCTTTCCGTCTGATATCAGTACTTAGCTAGGCCGCTTTTATTGGTGATAGTGTGTGGTTAACGCTTTTGTGGATTTCAATGTGTGCTTTTTACAGATACTGTGGAATATTTCGGAGTTTAACCACGATTTCAACGGATATCAACTTCGAATTCACCGCACTCAGCTACATTCCTACATCATACCACGCAGGTCAGACTCAATACATGTAAGGTGGGTTGGGGCGAGGGGGGGCGTAAGTTGGAAACACGTATACTACAGACCCCGTCTACCCTACTCGACCTTTTGAACCTAGTAGCGGTAGTATAAAGCCCCGGCTAAGAAATAAACATTTTCGTCCAACATCATGTTGGAAGATCATGTTTGATCGTTTAACCGCCGGCCTCAACATGTTTGATCTGGATCAAACATTTTCATCGAACACTATAGTTTAGCCACCCTGGCCAACACAGCTCAGGCAATATGTTGGGCGAAAATGTTTGATCTTTTACACTGTCTTAAGAATTAACAATTTCTCACCAAGCAAATTATAACTGGCTGCTTTCTCCGCGAACACAACACGAGTACTACCAACAGGTAAAACAGCAATGGTATCCACTGATTTATAGCCTGAAAGAATATTTAAAATTCAATAACTACTTAACTTGATCGTGATGCCAAGGATTTCCACTTCGAATTATTATTTTCAGTTAAAGTTGGGTAATATCGGTTTTATACCATGGAGAAATGTTACCGTAATATGGGAGGATTTTGGTGTAGCTGGACATCACCGCAGTACACGAATCTCCGTATCCATCGCAAACTCCACACCGATCTCTCAGCTTTCCAGACCAAAGCACGTGATCACAACCCACCTCCTGTTAAATGAATTCTGTTTAAGGAATAGGGCGAATAATCCGAATTGTCAGTCTTTTGCACTTCATTCAAGGGTTGTCTTGGAACGAGAGTTTACTGACAAGTACCAAATGTCAGGAGTCTCAAAAACGACACAACAAGCCAATGAATAATCTACTTCGTAGAGTTTATAATAGCGGAGAACTGGGCTCGTGGTTTTGGACGTTTTGGGATTGCGTACAAAATACCGAGTTCAAAATTGCGCAACGCTTGGGTCCAAAATTGATTTTAGGTTAATGTTCTAAAAGCTGTGGCATTGAAAGAGAAATCCATCCGCCAAATTTGTTTGAAGTGTTACACTGAAAGTGTCTAACAAAGCAGATGGGGAAGAGCAAACGGACCCATTACGATGGCATACTTTACGATATAAAACAGCTGAAGCATAAAAGTCAAATTCTGCCAGTTCTGTGAGGCTCGAAACATGAAAAGAACTCGAGGTGCAAATCGTCCATGCGGCGGTGACATGCATTGATTTGTTTTCAGTAGGTGTTGTCAATAGTCGACCAATAGCTCGACTGGAATAATAATGTCACAGCCGGAGACTATCTGTACACCTTGAAATAATGAGATTCCCATACCTGGCATTCTCCTTCCATACAGACATCATAGACAGAAGCATCCAAATGATCGCATCGGGCTCCGTCATTGACGTTGCCATAGAAACTGTATTTACCTCCTAATTTACACGGTAACTGGCAAGGATTAGCACCTAAGTTTAAGCGTGAGAATGGAATGAAGAGACGCCGTTAAAATAACGTCATTTACATACAGATACAGATACAAGGGATACAGACCCCTTTACGACGCAAACTAGATGGAAAGGGAACTTGTGTTTATCTAGACACGAGTCTGCTCTATTCTGATCTGCCTTAGCTCCCACAACTTTCCTGTAAGTCAGTGATAAAGCATCCGAATTAGTAATGGGAAGGTATGTCCGCGCAACGGCTGATAAACTAGATGAATGATGAATGAATGATGAATTTCGTCGATCTACAATGTTTTGAATTGCCAGAAAGGTCAAAGGTTCTCACAAGATTTCTTGTATCACACCATACAAACAAGATAGCGTATCATTCCTTTCAACTGTGCCATACCGTGAACGTAATGGAAGGTGTAATTGAAATTGATTTTCATGCACTGCTGATGACGCATCGTAGTTTGAGTTTGTGGACATGTTACCTGAAAGTTCAAATGCATGTTAATTCACGTTTTGATTCGTAAATCACGGCTCTTATTTCGTACAGAACACAGGTGACGTAAAAAACAGGGGAAAAACAGTGACTCAAAAACGATGATTACTCCATTGTGTCCGGTACCCGAAGAAGCAGCTTCCTAAATTTCTTTGTAACTCGACCAAAGAAAGAAAAGATTTCGTTTATTGTAAAATATTTTTTTACACTAAACTAGTGAGCAGCACTTTGCGAACTGCAAGTGTGAAACTTGTTTTTTTTTCCTCAAGTTTTTTTTTTCAAAAACCTGTTTATTCTCCGACGCGTTTCGGCTAACTGGCGTAGACTTGTTCAGGGAGTCTTACAAACACAGATTAAACGCCTCTATGTAAGCCGTACTAACGGCTATTTCGAGGGACAGAAACCGCAAAGGTTTAGCTGGACTTACAGAAGGGAGCGGGCGAAGCTGTGAAATATTTGCGCAAGCCGTGAGAACGTTTTGGGGGGAGGGCGACAGTTTTAGCTTCAGTATCAGTATAAGCCCCACTCCCATACACCCAAATATCTTATACTCACATTTGTATTGCATATTTCCCAAAACGCTTTAGATTGGCCAACACACTCATCACCTCCATTTTGAGGTCTAACAGCAACATAGACAGGGAAAACGTGCATATGAGCTCGACATTGTATGGGAACCCCGAAATATCATATAAACCAAAAGTTGGTCTCATGCGGGATGAGGCTTCTGAAACATTTTTTTTTTCTAATTTGTGCAAAAGGGGTATATTAGTGAACTCATTTCAGAGAATCTTCAAGAGCTAGCTTCTGTAGTTTTCTTTGGTAGATTTTTTGCTATCAGTTAGGATTGCATAAGAATCAAACAATCTTCTCTCGATTTCCATTGATTGACCATTGATTGACCACTCGGAGCCAAAGGATGGACTGCTTTGTAAACGTGAAAAAGTTGAACTGCGCTTGAATTTCCTAGTTTCTACACGGTCACACATTCTGTAGTTCGTCCACGTTAAGCCTTTCAAGTTCACGTGTGTTACCTACATAAAATATATGGGACAGTAGAGTATGTACAGTCAAGAAGAAAAAATAAAGGGGGAAGAGAGGGCATCCCCCATACACGCCCTTTTCCATAGGTAGTATGTCTCAAGTTATTTTAGATCGACTCACACGATGTACAAATCCCAAGGGGATTAGGCAACAGCCAATCATATGAAGGGAACCTGTTCCGCGTGGATAGCCCACGCTCAGAGGACATATTCCCACCATATGATCGGATGTTGCATAATCCCCTTGGGATCTGTTCAGTGTGGAAGTCGATCTAAAAATAACTTGAGACATATTACCTATGGAAAAGGGCATGTATGAGGAATGCCCTATCTTCCCCCTATATTTTGTCTTGGTGCAGTTTAAGATATATTTTATCTTTACGTCCGCGTTAACGGGCAGCTATCAAGTGGGGAAGGGATAACTTACGGTGGGTTGGTACAGGTTCTCTCCCGGTGACGTACACCTCCGTCACATGGCGGGGTACAATCTGTGTAGTCCGACCAGTCGCTCCAACCTCCATCGATCTTTGGTAAACCATTATCTACACAGGATCCTCTAATGCACCACTTAAATTGGGGGTAGAAACGAAAGCCAGTTATTTCAGAAATTACACACAGTGAAATTAAGAATGGGTAGATTGAACGCCATTTTTTTTAGCACGCCCTATGAAAACGTTCTATGAAATTAGCTTACAACAACCTATCAAATCCTAGCTTTTTTTACCGGACCATTATTAACGTAAGTACATCAATCTTACATCAGTATAGTCATACTGCAGTTGTGAACATGGATGTAACCATTTAAACGAAAGTTGTCACTTTTTTTTTTTTGACACCAATCATGACCTGCATCATAAGCATCTCTGGAGAGAATTCTTGTCCAATATGCTTACAGCGCCGCTGGTACCACTGTGATGATCAGTATAGTTTAAGTGATGCGCTATCTTTGATATCGTATTATGACAGTCAAATGCAGCGTGAATAGAGGCTATAGAGTAATATTTTTGTGCCATGCTTTCTACTGTTTCAGTTTATATACTGTTTCACAAGGCTATGCACTTCATTGATTGTATTGCAAATAAGGAGATTATAAAAAAACTTACGCTTCTTATTCCACAAGCCGTTCCTTTCAATGGTCTTAAGTAGCGAGAATGGCATGTATACCCGTCGATGGTGCAATATAGCGCGCCGCAGGATGCCTAAAGCGAAAAACTGAGGCAATTATGTGGCTGTCTTTAATCTTTACCTAAACCATACAGATTACGATACCTACACCACTCTGAATGTAACGTGCATTGTTCAATGCAACCGCTAAAATTACAATTTGGTCGTCATCAAAACTCCTGTAAATTATTCACTTGAAGCGGTACCCCTTCGTTAGAGACAATCCGTACTGGCAAAAAGCTCAGGACAATGATTTCATTTAAGTGGACGGTCTCCCCCACTCAATACAAATTATGTTATCTCTCATTGATTACTAGATGTTTCTCAGGCAAGGTCAGTACTTAACTGCCACAAAAAAAAACTGACCGGACTAAAATTCGCTTAGTGATCACCCCGTTAAATGCAGGCTCGGGAATTGGAACCCCGCATATTTTGGATTGGAATACTAATACGAATACTAATACTAATACTACTGCTAATGATGATGATAATGATAACAATAGTAATAATGGTCTTGCTTCAGTTTATTTCACTTGTACGTATTTCGTCAATCAGCTAGCTATCCTTACCTTCAACTGAGTACATTGTCTGTACCCAGTCCCATACTGGTGTAAACATTGCTTGTCCGCATCCATCAATTCACCTGGGAGCTTTTTGTGAAATAATGGCGAAGACGTTGGGCGCGTTAGGGGAGGCCGATCATCGAGACACCACGAATCCCTGCTCCTTTAATTTTGATAAGAAACGCACAATTAGGTCATATAACTAAAAACTAGTAAATACATGTACGGTTCATAGCAATGGGCTCAAGCTTTTAAGGTGTCCCTAATACTCCCTTCAATTCCTGTTGCATTTTTTCAGTTTTAGCTTTAAATTGTGTGACACCTGCCTTGTCCTTTAATAAGAATTCCACACCTTAGGTAGAACTTATTGTGTTAACGATAGTTTCGCTTACGAGAGGAAGTATTGAAGCGCTCTTCTGCTGCATGAGGACCACTCTAAGGCCTTGGGTCCCGATGTTTGAACCGATGACATAATATTCACAAGATCCGGGCATTCGCCTCCATCGTGATTCAGGTGAAGACTGGAAACGAATACAAGTTTTAGTCTCAGTTGATATCACTTAGGAACCCGGGGCCAGTTTCTCGAAAGCCCCGAAACTTTTTTTTGACGTATTTGGGGAGCCATAATTTCCTCTTTATCTTGAAAAGAAAACGATATCACGATATCATGTAATCTTAACAAATAATGGAAGACTAAACCTGTTGAGATCTGTCACATATATTCTTCAGAGGTTACATGTAACTTTTGTCTCTGTTTTGGCCCTTTGTTTTATTTGTTTCCTTTTTTTCGTCTATGACCTTTCCTCCAGGTGTACCCTGTGTGTACATTTCTTCCGTCCTTTTAGAGTGCGGCTGTTTTCTCGCGTTCTTAACTCTGGGATAAAAGCTCGACTAAGCAGTACTTTCCTGTTGTGCTTTAGTAAATTGTACGAGATGGTTCTAACTTTTGAATTTGTATCTATGTGATTCTCTTTATTATCCTGTACAACTGGCAGCTAGGGTTTTGATGCTCTGAATAATTCGTAAGGTGTGACCACTTTATATCAAAGTTTACGGCCCTACAAACCTTTTTTATATCAAGGCATGTTATAGACCAAAAACAGTGGGCCCATCTCTTAGCGCGAGCTTCGCTTGAATACCCGGTAACTTCCAATTATACTAGATTATTAAAACTTCCAGGTGATCTGACCTTGTCGATGGCAAAGAAAAGAAGGACGAATAGCATCGAAACTAGCCGTAATATACGCCACGCTTCTCAGATATTGAAAGTTGACCTTTGGTAAGGAATTCCATTAGCTCGGCTTGGCGTACCTTGTACAACCTACCCAACAGATTATCACGTGCGCACCATGCCTTGACATAAAGTACATTATGTCTGGCCATAGTGTTTGTTTGTTTTTTTTTTGGGGGGGGGGGGGGGCAACTTAAACCAGTTGGCATTGTTTTCTTACTTGTGACCAGTTTCATGTGCAATCAAATAAGCAGTCTGAAAACCATTGTCACTTTGTACGTTGACAAGATCTTTACGAGAGCAAGCGTCGATAAATGCAGATGACACGCCTACGATAAATAGAAAATGGATAAGATTCGTTACGAGTAGAGGCCCGGTTGCACCCAATAATGTTAGTGAGTTATCAATAAGTTGATGATGAATACAGTGTTGGGAGTAGTTCATTCCTCACTATCAGTGTCCATCCGAGCTTCGGAGGACCTTATATTTGTGGGGTACATATAAAGGTCTTTAATTTCGGCGATGGATTATGGGGCGGGAGAAACACACGCGCGCGCGAAATTGCGAGGAGAGGAGGGAGCTCCGAAAATTAGACATACTTGCAGTCCAATATAATGTATATACGGCTGTATGCCTGTTTTCCCCAAGGGTATAACCAGCGTTCTTTGAAATAATACCTCTTGTTTGGACATGATTTTTAGTTCTCTCTCTGTATTTGTATTAAGAATTATCTTCGTCTCGACAGTATAAAATTCGATTAGTGTATATTGTTATTTCAGCTGGTATAGGGTTAAATTTTGGCAGCGTCCGAATTACCTTGCATCCCAAGTAGGAATGCTCTACCTTGCCATTTCCACTCAATTTCGATATTATATAAAAGATATCCCGTGATAAACGTAAATGCATGATATGCCAGGTACCTTATAGAAAAAAACGAAAACAAAACAAAAAGCTTTCTTACCTCCAGTTCGTGCACTCCAGTAGCGATAAGAAAGGGAAAAAAACACACAAACAAGATAACAAGTTGGTGTCATGTAAATCAATATATGTACTTAGTTAATTTAGCGACCAGACTTTACTTTCTCCATTGTGGCATGTTTCCCACAAGGAAAGAACAACCCGCACTTCCCCGCCCCTTCCAAATCAGAACGACATAAAAAGTGCTTTTTAATGCCGTGTCAGTCCCACGCCTTGTTGTTGCAATATTTTCGTCAGTATCCATCTTTTACAGTAGGCTAGTTTGCTGAATACGGCTGATCCATTCAACACTGTTTACAACATCCCTTTTTACTATGGACCAGTTCGGCAATCTTTCATCTTACCTGCGAATGAGAGAAGCCACATCGAACTGCAGTGGATCGGACTGGCTATCTTTGTTATTCTTAATGGCCCAAGCGCCTAGTTTTTCGGCCACCTTTACATGTGTAACATTTGAAGCAGAAGAGTCGACACCGAGCTAGAAAAAGAAAGAAAGGAGGAAAAGCCTAATAATCCAATATACCAATCAGATGCAAAACTAAAACCAATTTGCGACTTTGTCACAATCGTTTTCCCGAGCTTAGAGGTGGCTGCGTTTACTTGCCTTGCATTCTGATTGGCTAGTAAAACAAAGTCGTCAATGACTAATGAATTACTTCGCTTTGTGATTGGCTCAAGGGTGTATTTCCTTCATAACGTGATTGGCTCTGTCATCACTTTGGTTTTGGTTGTACGAAAATCATTTGAAAACCGCTGTAAAGACTGGTCTAGTTTAATCAGTCGCGGCCATTTTTCACGCAGGAAATTAAAGTCCGTCAATAAGCAAAGGTTTTGATGTTCAGTAGGTTCCTTGTGTTAATGAAGTGCATGGGAATGAGATTGCTTGAGAAACTGGGTCCAGTACTCGTGTTCGACTTGGGAGAGCGCCGAACAAGGGCGGCGGCGCTTTGTCGAGTAAATATACAGTCAGTCTTGACCCCACAGCTCCGTTCTTTTGCATGCGCACGAACTGGGGGAAGGTAGAGCTCTTGAGAGCCCTGAAACGGAGTTTTCTTTCATTGATTTTCTTGAAAAACAGTGAATGCGTATCTGATTGGTTCCATGAAGTTCGCGGAAGTAAACATGCTCTACGCATAAAGAGTCGAAACCTGCGGGTAAAACTCTGGCACGTCGTTTCTTAGAAAACGAAGGCGTCAATAATAAACATTTGTTCTGCTTTCAATCGGAAGTCAGTCTTTACCAGCTTTGGTTAAAGCAAAAAGCAAAGTCGAACGCTTTGTTCAATAGCGACGCCATTTGGATAGAAAAGCATGCGCCGTGAGGTTCCGATAGCAAAAAATTTTGGCTATGTCACCCTCGACTTTTCCCCAGAGCGTTCAGGTCATGCGCATCCGTAAGACTCGTGGCTCTTGTGACGAGAGCGATATACAGTAAATTCTTAAAGAAGAAGCAGGTGTAGTGTGATGCATACGTATACTGTTTCCGATTACCTCGTCTTTTGTGATGAAAATAAGGCGAGATACAATGTAGTTGATCTTGATGTCTCCGGCCGTTGAGTCCTGATAAATTGCATTCACCTGCGGAAGACAGCAAATACCATTTAAACCATGACGAACAATTAGACTACGAGTTCGAGTTTTCTACGTGTCAGTAGATAGTCAATAGGTACTCAGAAACAACGAGCAGTCCAATTTTATCTACTCACATACTTCCTTCGATTCTGTTGCAATTTTTATTGATTTGAAGGTTTGAAGAAGCCACCATTGTTTTGATTTTGTTCAAAATGCCAACTTTTTTACGAGCTATCACTCAATAGATAGCGAGTTGCGAACCAATGAGATTCAGGATTCGTGATAGTATGAGTAGGTTTCAACTACGTATATGAACCCACTTTTATCATTACAACGGCCACGATTATCGGGTGCTTAGTTATTTCAGGAAGTAACAAATTCTGGTTTGCCACCTCGGCGGCTCGTTACATAGTCATACTTCAATAGTTTTTACAAGCCACTCAATTTGGTTTATTAATACCTTACGTATGGGGTTAGCTAAATGGGTGTTTATGGACACCGCACAAAGATTTGTCTTGTACTGAGGATGGGATATAACTCCTCTGGATCTTGTGGTCATCATTGCATTTTTCGAGGAGAAAGTAGCCAAAACGCATGCGATTAGTTACATATAGTTTTACGTCTATTTTAGCAATAGTATTATCTGCCATACAACGCTAGCCATGAGAAGTAGGAATTCCTCCGTCTTGTTTCCATGGTATGCAACCACTTGCTCATCTGCTAGAAGTGCAACCTCCAGGTATTTGCTAATTAATCCTGCGCTGTTGTCTTGCTGTCGAAGCCCTCTTCTCCTCTCTGCCAAGTCTAAAATCATGCAAGCTGTCCTGTATACGTCATATATATATGTATATGTATATGTATATGTATATACACGTTCTAAAAAGTATTGACTACTTTGCGGTATTTAAACTGTAAGTTAAACGCATGAAGCTTAACTGACCAGTATTTTCCATTTCTGTAGTGTACCAGTATATAACAAATAAGCCTTTCCTTATAGAGTTGCGGCGGGGGAAGGTTAAGAAACTAATTGCAACCTTAATGACTATCAAGGAAAACGCAGCTTAAAACATGAGCAAGACAAACGGTTGACGCGACACTAGTAATTTCTTCCGCCCGATACACTCGATGAAATGAGGCTTCTCAGCGGTCCATTCCTATGGCGAGGTGCAGTAGTTTTAGGAAACACCAGGCGTCGGTTGGTCCAATGATCGATAACGCTACCCGGTTGATATAAGCGCTAGAAAAACTAACTGAGTTATCCACCCTTTGAACAAGTGGAGCCTGATCTTTTCTTACGTGCTTCTTTGCCTTTATAAGGTGCAACATCTTGCTGAGACTGTGATAAGAGGAACCTGTCCTCCCAGGCCACACGTTTCTCAATTGTTCTCTTATAAATAAGATGTGGTGTAGCTCCGCTCTCCTCATGGACGTGTTTAGCCAGATGTGAGGGCAATGGATGAATAACAAATGTTTCGTTTGACCGCTTCACAAAACCCGTCTGTCGAGACAAGAAAATATGTCACTCGCGAAGGAGATATTTTAGACGTCCTGTTTTATAATACGTAAGTCTGTGGGCCTACCAATGTTAAAGGAACAATATTCAAGATGTTGGCCTTTTCAGAGCTACGTGCCTATAGAGCCTTTGATTATTTAAACAGACCGAGGTCACATGCACCCGGTTACGTCGTTTGTACATGTTTTTGTTTCAAACATTGAGCGAAAGTCTCTAAAAAGAACGCCAGATTTTAGTCTTCATTTAATTCTCACCTGGTCCTTTCCAAACGTATTTTTGCGTCGATTATAAGCCCCCCACCCCCCTGTTCAGGGTGTAAGTCCCATTCACTAGAAAGCCCGCCCACCAAAACCCGTATGAAACTGTATTAGCCCAGGGCTTACCAACTTGTTAGCACACTCCTCGATC
Organism: Astreopora myriophthalma; assembly: GCA_014634185.1. Classification (NCBI taxonomy): domain Eukaryota; kingdom Metazoa; phylum Cnidaria; class Anthozoa; order Scleractinia; family Acroporidae; genus Astreopora; species Astreopora myriophthalma. Next base: position 3,371,960 of record BLFK01000134.1, on the reverse strand, counting down.
TTTAGACCTTTTAGTTTGAGCGAAAAATAAATAACTAAAACCTTTCATTTGCAAAACATCTAACCATTCCTTCGCCGACACTCAACGCCACTAAAGAACCTGGATCCGAGGCAAGTTTCCCAACCATGTAATGAACAGCCTTAGAGACTGCTCTTCGTATTGGTCTACCATATTGGTCACGTGTCTCCAGCTGAAGGCCAGGAGCCATAAACTTTGTATTTCGTGTAACGTGAAAGTGCAGCTGTGCCGTGGAAGCGTCGATCTTGTAGTGGTACTCGGTATTATCCTCATGCTCACTGAGAGTTCGTTTTCTTTGGTCCGGTATTAGGGAATAAGATGTAAAGCGTCCATTTTTGTCAACTTGATATGGTGATATCACACTGTAGTCAGGAACTGAAAAAGAAATGTATTTCAATGACTAATAACCTGAAGATTCAGTCAGTGGACGAAAAAACCTATTTAGGGCGTGTTCGATTAACCCTATTCTTGGATGAGAATGAAAGGAATAGCCTCCATGTTTTTCTTTAGAGGTCAATTTAGGGAAACGATGCTGAAAGTCTCCTTTGCATTCGGATAAAGTCAATCTTCAAATTCTTATTCCGGAATAATCGAACGCACCCTGAGTAAAATCCTACACAGCCTTGAAAAGCTTTCAGTTTTCGCACCTAACGATTAAACCGACAGACTCGAAAGTTAGAACTAACAAATGTTAAACTGCTCAATTTGCACTGTTGGGGTCCTAGTTTAGTTTTGGTGCACGTTGGGGGGATGCTAAGCACAAGCGAAGCGTAAGAGTGTTTCGAAATGATAACCGAGAGCGACTCTAGCTTGAATGCGTAGCAAACTCCCGTTTGCCGTTTGTCAGCAGCGTGCACCCTTGGGCAAAGTCGTAAATACTCAGTACTTAATTGACCAATGACAGCGCTCTTTGCGTTAGTAACTGAACTTATACCACACCATTTCGGCATTCTGAACAAATTATGCTTTACTGTTTTTAAGTCACGATCAAGCGCAGACATGCATAGTTAATTAAGGAGAGATACCTGATATTCAAAGAAACAACGTTTTGGATAACTGGAACTCGTGTTTTTCTTGTAAATTCACTTACGTTGAATGAACTGATTTAAAACTAAACGAGAAGTTTGCATCTATTGCAATTGATCACTTTAATACTCATTGTCTATAAAGGGATGACATTATACCATCCTCAGTTCCGAACAAGTGCCTTTTGTCCCATGTTGTCATTATTGTGTCGAGCAGCTGCAAAAAGAATCAATCACATAAGGAAATAGACAGAGGGAAACCTATCATGAGATGAATCAACTGAACTGAATTTTAAGCAAACACTTTTCTACTAACAAAACTACAGGGGTACTAAAAAAAAAACTACAGATGCTAATGCATCAGTCAATTGAAACCCCGGCCCCCCGACCCCCGGGACATAGCGGGGATTTAACGCTTCCATAGCCGGGATTTAGCGCACTTTTAACGGCGCGTTGGCCCCGGTGGGCGGCGGATTTAACAAAATGACGCGATCACCTAAAGCGGGGGCGACAGCGGGGACTTAACATGGAGGACTAAACAGCAAAGCCTTCAATCTTTTGAAACCATCTAATATTGTAAATCTGTAATCTCAGGACTGAAATGAGTGAAATTCACCTCTGTTTTCATACGTGTGTAGATAAAGATCATAGTAACCAAGATAGTAACCACCTATTCTCTGCAAACTATAGGTTATTGAATGGAGGTAGCTTTGGTGTCAAGTCAGCTTTTGTTCAGAACAACACCAATTGATAGACATTTTGTAAGGGAAAGTTGCCTACCCACTTTGTTTTAATAGATTTTAACAGATTTAATCGTAATGGAAATATTTGTGAAGGAGTGTATTTTAACAGATTGAATCGTAATGATAATATTTTTGAAGGAGTGTATTCACATTTACAGGGAAAGTTGCCTACCCACTTTGTTAAAGTTGTAACAGAATCATAATGAGAATATTTTTGATGGAGAAGGTACAGTCGAACCTCTCCATACGGACACGCAACTCTCTAATACGGACACCGGCCTCTCTATAACGGACATTCCCCTTTGTTCCGAAAAAATTCTCACCCGTTTTCTAAACAAAAACCTCTATAATACGGACCCTCTCTAATAAGGACAACGGACACTAAATCTCGGCCCCAGAGAGCGAAGTCATACAAACTTAACCTCTTTATTACGGACACTCTGGTGATCCGGTGTTGACATATAGTTGACATATAGTGTGCACGAGTTTGTGATTACGCAAGCATGAACGTTTTATTCACTGATCGTCAACTGGAGTTTTGAAAATTGTACTTTTATTAGTACCTTTTTAGGTGAAGCATTGCGTTGTACGTAGTTCCTTTGGTTTCAAATAACTGATTCGTATAAAGTATGTACTTTACGGACAGCTGGATTCTCTGTTAGGTCTAAACATTCTTCATTCTCAATCGACTAAACTGCATTTTTAACACCGGAATAAACTCAAGTAAAGGAAAACAAAACGAAACGAAATGTGGACGTTCTACATCTCCATAGCGATTTTGCATGTTGCTGTTCTTTAACAACAACCTTTTTGAACAGATGCTTATGGGAATATAACAGCTAAAAAAGAAACATTTTTAACCAATCAATGTCCGGGAGAGTCCCTGAAGGCACCAAACATTTTCTAACTTTTAACACTAGTTCATTAGGAGCTATTGCTCTTTTTGAATAACTTGTTACTTCTTTTGTCCATCTCCTGTCCAACCAGACACGTTAATGTCATTGTATACGTGAAATTATTGTCCTTGTTTGTTCGCGCGGAATTCAAACAACAAAACAAAACAAAATATGTCTGAAAAAGCGACAGCGTTTTAAAGTTTTACCGGAAAATGCGTGGTTCCTTTTGCTGTTTTGTCATGCTTAGCAAATGCGCATGCGCCAACTGCGTGTATTACAAATGAGTACCAAAAAATATCCTTACCATATGGAATACATGACAACTATAGTCGCAAATATATATCGCTCCAAATCATAGTATAAAACAGAAGGAGTTGAGCTACGAGTACGTAAGGGATCTGTCACGTATGGTCTAGGGGCCGACATTTCTCTCCCTCACTGCCTATCGGGGATAGGTATCAGAAAGTAGCGAGTATAAGCGATCCGCGGGCCGAAATCTCGGGGAGACTCGTCATGGTACACCGCTCAGGCTTAAATGTCCAGAGGTACCGCTACCGCTTCTGCATATTTTTCTTTAGGTATTTAGTATGCGCATGCGCAAATGGCCTTGTGTACCAATATGCCACGTGCGAGTAAATTAATATGTGCCTTCAAATCAAGATTACTTCCAGGCCTATTGTTGAAAAGAAGAAAGAGCAGAAGAATAAGTCGTAATTAGGGTCTCTCCGTTGGGAGGACCACAAGTAGTTAATATTCCAGTTAGCAGTGATAGTTTTTGACAACATAACAAGTTCGCATTTTGTTTCTGTTCGTTCGTTCGTCGTATCATTGTGTAACCCAGCAAGTCCAGCAAGCAAGTCCAGGCCGGAATTTCGTACCAAATAACTTTATCAGTTCTGCAAATATCACAAAGCGATCTTTCTGCCTCGATCATATATGTGAAAAGCTGTGTTTAACCGTGTAGAACCCGGTATTAACTGTGTATAACCCTGTATAGCAACATAAGCTTTGTACAGCATTGTATAGCTGTGTAAAGCACATTGTAGCAGTGTACGGCCTTATATGTCCCTTTGAAGTTCTTTATAGCCCCGCATACCAAGGACCCATGTTGAGCCGTGCGTATCTCTGTAGCCGCTTATATTCAAAGAGGACAGATTGCAATTGAAATATCTGAACGTAGTAACTGTTCATCAGTAGGATGCCTAAAATGCGCACAATTCCGCAAGTGGTTTTGGCTCCATTAAATCCTATACCAACTGCGGAACATTTTAGGAGGAGCCACCCACAGAGTGAGCACAGTTACCGACAAGTGTAGTAAGGAAAGCAACGTAAAATGATATAATCCTAAAATAACGGACTAAGTACACGTAAGCTAAACAAACAAGGTTTCTTTAGTACAGTACAGCTGTGTACGGTACAGCTGTGTAGTGCCAGGTGCAGCTATGTACGGCCTTGTCATCTTTTTGCTCATTTCGGGTGAATGGTAAGGTTAAGTCCTTAGTAAAATGGCCAAAAATAGCCAATTTCACTGCCTATGCGTTTTATGGCGTTCACCTCGAGGTTTACTTAGCCTGCGTAGCTAGCGGTATTGTAAGCGCGCGCGAAATAAAGTTCTGGCGGCAGAACCGACAAGCGAGCGGCGAAGCCGCGAGGAGAATAGGGAGAAGGACTCTGGTATTTTTCGCGGCTTCGCCGCTCACTTCCGGCGGCTCCGCCGCCAAAGGTTTATTTCGCGAGCGCCAATACCGCCAGCTACGCAGGCCAAGGCTTACTATACTTTTATGTGCATGCCCCGTCCTGCCTGCTCTAATTTACGCATGTGAATTAGATCCCTTTTGCAAATTTGAGGCCAGCCACATATGGTAATAGATCTCTCGGAACCATAACTTGCGCTCCTCCGCCCAAGTAATAATATTTTTAGCTCACCTTGCAATCAACCAAACGACTGTCCCCTAAAAGGAGACAAAAGTTGTTAAAAAGACAAATAACGAAAGGTTTTGGAAAACATTTCGATATAAAGAGTAGCGAGATAAAAACATGACGTTTCGGCCACGACGTCACCACTATCAAATGCAAATCATTGTAAGTTAGGTAACGTTATATAAAGAATAGTGAGTGGGAAAAGACATTAGAATAAATGAGGCAGGGATAAACAAAAGAATGAGGAAAATTTAAATAAACAGTTTCTCAGGAATGGAGTCACTTTTAAGTGTTCAGAGTCGGTCTCTTTTTCCTTATTAAAAGCATCATAAATAAGGCACTCAAACTTTCCGCGCCATTTCTTTAAGGTGGTAAACTGCTCGTGAAGATTGTTGGGACTTTGGTTATGTTTGTCCTTTAGGTGTCTACCGATGACAGAATATTTATGCTCCTCGATGCGCAGGCGGATATGACGGCTCGTGTAGCCTATATAACTTACAATGATTTGCCTTTGATTTGGTGACATATCGTCGCCGAAACGTCATGTTTTGATCTCGCTACTCTTTATTCTGGAAAAAAAAGACCAAGCCAGAGAAAATACGCAAACATTTAACAGTTTTTCTATACTTGAATTTCTCAACAGATCAGTTGTCAGTTGTCAGTTGTCAGTCGTTGGGGCCCGTATTACAGTCTAATACAATGCAGGTTTGTCGTCATAATATTTTCAGTCTTAATTAATTACCTTCATGCAATTGCCACATTAATACGAGTGTCCAGAAAAAGGATGTAACCCCCATAACTCCGCTGAACAAACCACAAAACGTTCTTTGAAAAACAGTGGACTGAAAAATAAGAAACATTATTATCAACCAAATCATAACAGTGAAATAGACAATGATTTGAGGCCGACGGGACTAGACATCGATTGGAGCTCCTGGGAGACTTGTAGCGAGTCAGCTCAGTCACTGTCTATATTCATGAGTGCACAGTTCTGAATTTATTGCGTCAGTCGAACGCCGCCAGGATAAGCTCAGTGTGGCAAGAGCGTCGATCTTAAGAGCACCCAAATTTGTTTCTTTTTAGAGTTTACGGGGTACCGTGGATTTCTGAGTTTATAGGTGTGGCATTTTACACTTCGTTTGCTAGTTGGTCGGCGCAGGCCAAACGTGGCTCATCCATATAAGAGCAATAAAATGGTTCTATTGAAGCTAATGAACTGACAGTTTAATGAAAACTTTAAAAATCCTCATACTTTTTAGGAAATGAGTGTTTATTCACCAGAAATTTGATCATCTCGCCGTGGAAAGTGCGCTCTACAAATGTACAATTTATTAGAAAAGAGGGTCTTTCCCATGATCTCGACCAAAAGGGCGCGAGCTCGGAACTGAAGTTAACCAACCTGCTTTGACAGAACACTGAGAAAGAACATTTACCCTATATTATTCATGTTATTCATGAAATTCACGTTCATTTGATATATTCTTTTCTGATCTCCTCAGTCGGTCGAATCATGCTTTCCGAAGAGTTAATTTTCTTACACGACGATCTCGACAATATCGCTCGGTCTAACCAAACATTGCCAAGTACACCAAGAGTTTTATTCATCCCATTTGGTACTTTTTAGTCATCCCTGATGGCCTTTGCTTCGAGTTACAGCATATCCTGAAATCAAAACCAACTATAGTAGCTCGGTGAAAGGATTTCGTTTTTTTGTGTGTGTGCTTTGTTTCTTGTTTGTGTTTATACACTGGGTGAAAATGTTAAGAAAACGAAAACCTTCGGCTGATCTCGTTCTCAAATGAATTCAACTGAACCTTAACCCCTGCCGCAGTCGAAGATTTCAAAAATAGTTACTGCGACTAACCGTCTACAGCAGTGCTCAGTTGAACATAAGCTAACAAAACATTCAGTTGTTAGAATTGAATTGACGGAATATAGTATTCTTACCAAAATTTGTCGAAGTTTGGATGCCTCTTACTTGACAGCGTAATTGTTATGTACCTCATGCCCATTTCGATTTTGTATTCAAACCGTTTTAAGGGGAGATATTTTGCATCAGGTTACCGGCACAATCTGTGGACTTCCCAGGAAAATGTTAAGATAACAGGAAGTTACGTTCTAGAGTACTCGTGCGGCTGCGATTTACGCCGGCGTTTAAGCCCGTGATGTCTTATACCATCAGACGGCTTTGATATGAAAGGAAGGAAACATTTGATGGTTCTATCGATAGAAAGGCTAATTACAGTGTAATTACAGTTTACTTTTTCCATTATACCATTTTCTTTTATTTTATTGATTTTTTTTGTTTTCTAACTTTGCCATGTTACAAAGTGTTTATATGGCCAAAGAGCCAAAAATGGGATGCAGGAAATTCCCCTGGGAGGTCAATAAGAGGCATTAGCGGCTTAATTTTACGAAATTTATGCCTGAAATTTTTCATTAGCTCCGAGGTGTGTGAGCTGTCTTTCAGTAGTACACTAAGAATGCTCAGTCTTACCGAGGAAAAGATGGCTGCCTCAAGTTTTGACCTTAATTGGTTTACTTAGTTCTTGGACTTCTTTTCAGAAAAGCCTTTTTATCGGTGACAATTTTTTTTGGCCGTTAATGGCTGTGGTTTTCGCCCGTTTTTAGTTTTATTAAAAGACATGGATAACTTGGAAATACAGTATTAGATCTGCGTTATTTGATAAGTCATTTCAGATATTAATCTTGGGATAGGATAGCCGAGGAAATGATATATTAGGGAGTTTCGTGGCTACTACTCGTTGCCGGGGAGAGTAGCTACTATGTTGGAACTCTGTAAGAGCGAGTGTACGTAGTCCTAATCTTCGGATAGCGTTCGGAATTGCACGGTCGGGCTTCGATCGACACCGATGCTATACCGACCGACACCGTTGCTTGTTCTTTGCATACCGTGTTCGTTAGTAACTTATATCTTGGATGTTTGTTATCCTGAGAGATTGTACACGTTATTGTTCAAATAATCAAAGGAATGATGTCCAATTCTCATTCTACCTTACACGGTAGTAGCCACATGTAGTCCTTGACTACTTAATTTTATATAAGGAAAGGCGTTTTTGAGCGATGGCCGTAAGTCAATCGGAAATGGACTTTTTCTATTCTTGGGCAGTGGATTCGCCCAGATTACCGAGCAAATTGCTTCTGTAAGAGCAAAGACACATGAAAGTACAAATTTGGTAGTGTCAAGTCAAGTTAACGCCCCAACTCTGACTGCCGACCGTCGCTTAAAAACGTCTGTGCTTAAGTTCCTTTTTTTATCGCTGGTAGCACAAACCAACAATGTTTGCTGCCCCTTCTCATCGCAGTGTGAACACAACCACTTGTGAAATCAAACATGCAGGCTTCGATCCTGCGTTTTCATGTGTGTATTCACAAGAAATCGGTCGGTGTCTTATTTGCATAATTTGTTTTCTCGTGAACGTTCACACCTTTCCTGGGACGTGAGTGATCGTAAACCGAGACGACGAAAAGTTGAAAATCATCATTATTTTTAGTGTGACCAGAGAGTTAACTAACTCTGGTGTGGGTGACGAATTCCTATTTGATGTTAACTCAAAGGGAGTTTAATGGCACACGTTTTGGGCTAGGATCAAAGGAAAACGTATAATAATGGGTAAAAGTAAAGAATAGTGCAACCCTTGTGTTTATGTAGCCTGCGTAGCAAGCGTTTCCGTGCTGTTTCGGAGCAAAGAAAGACCGAGGAACGAGATTCTCGGTTTTGGCCGCGCGAGAAATGAAACGAGAGGCAAAAAATGAAAGAGGGGGGAGGGGGAGGGGAAGGAAGGAAATCCTCCCTTTCTTCCCCACGCCCTCCCCGCTTACTCGCGCCATTTTTCGCGCGGCCTTTGCTCCGAAACAGCACGGAAACGCTTGCTACGCAGGCTAGTGTTTATGAAAGCCAGTGAACTTCATTAAGTGGAAACACATGCGCTGTAATAGGACTGATCGTTGCCAGCATTCACGGATCGATCAGAGTGTTATCAGTGACTGTCAACGAGACTTCTAGGATTTGTCAAACAGTGACCGAGGTGTCAGGATTATAAAAATAAGCTGATTCAGTTTGCTTTTTGTACCATCAACTGTTACAGTTCTTTCCATAAACCGAAAAATGTGTATCAAACCAATATCACACGACTTATTCTTGCCGCAAATTAATTGTACGGACAAACAGGTGCGTTGAATTTTTGATCAATGTTGACAAATACCCTTCATTCAATCGAATGGATCACTTCCTTATTACTGAAATATTGTATAAGACAAGAAAATATTCCAAACATATTTGGATTAAAAGCTAACTTAGAAGCTAAATATGATACAGAAAAATACATCCGATTAATTTTTAAAATAAAAATGTCTTAAAGCAAAGTGGACCGTATCTCCTCAACACATGTTTTATACACTGAACTTAATAGGAAGAGCAGTGGTTTATATTATGGGTTGTAAAGTCCTTGAGTGTCATTGTTAAATCTATTCTGTCTAGCACTTATTGTGCTGCATTATGTACGATTTGCATTTTGCGGAAACTGTTGGGTTTGGGTGGTTTTTTTAAAGTGAAATTGGCTGTCTTCTTGTACGGTTGTAAGATTGTTATTTTGTGCCTATTAGAGCATTATTCTAATTTAAAAGACTTCCATTTACTTGACGGTATTAAACTTCCACTCACGAGCTCAGTGACGGTATGATGTGTATCCGAGCCTAAAAAAATCTAGTTGATAGAGGAACTCAGTAATAAATGAAACAAAATGAAGGCAGGAAAGGAAAGCGAGACAATTACCTGAAAATCGATGATCTTGTTCAAACAGCGACTTAAAGGTTTACAAGATTGTCAAGCATCCGAAGTTATAAGAACTGACAGCTGCCGACACCGCAAAGCGACAAAATAGCACCACCCCTTCAAAGTTATACTGGCACCAGTTTATCATAACAAAGAGATCATATCTTTGTGACTCGTGATTCGTGAATGGCAGCACCACTCCAAAAATGATTCTTTTTTTTGTTCTGTTCTTCTGATCATTTAAAACAAGCTTCAATCGGTTCCGAGAACGCTCGGCCTAACGGCCTATTCTCGGCGTTAATTGTTGGTCCAGTTATTTGATAGTTTCATCGAAACTCTTGGAAAAAATACGTCATTAGAAGCGAGTGCTGTATCTGGTTTCTAATTGAAGACATAAGGTTAAGCATTAGATTAGCCTTGCTACCTGCGGGTATGCTTAGTGTAAAACTATTTTCGTTTTTAAATAAGATATTTGACGATAAAAATCAATGGTAAAAGACGACGTTTCGACCGTACTTCGCGGTCATTATCAAGTGAATGGTAAAATTGAAACAATGAATACATTTATATATATGCATGTGAGGAGCATAAAAAGAATCAAAAGTGTAGACAAACAATAAAGATATATAAAGAAACCTAAAAAAAATGTATGTATGTATGTATGTATCGAATATGGATATCAACGACAAAATGATTGGCGACTTCAGTGAGCTGCGGCAAAACCTTGAAAGGCTCAGCCGATATCGCTCTGTCGTATAACAGGTGTTCATAAACTGGACCAAATAAAGGGTTCATGTCATCGTTCTTTATTACCTTTTTTTTCATGTCTAAAATTTTCTCGCTAATCTCTTGGACAAGGATATTTAATGAATGTTTACAGAAAGGTTCCAGAAAACAGATTGGCTAAATTTTCGATTTGCAGTCTAGTTCCATCATCCTCTTCAATTTATCCGTAAACAACGTTAGGACAGCAAATGAACTAAGATCAATGACAAAGTCTAGTAAACAAGCTACATGCTTCTCTTTAGGTCTCCTTTTACTTTACTCTGAACTCATGTTTTTCAGCTTCGTCCATATACAAAGAAAACATGATTAGTATAAAAAGGGAAAGACACGGACCCGGAGGCCACAAATGAACAGCATAACCAATTAATGTGGCCCACGAGCTGATTAAAAAAAGTCGTCTTTTAACATTTTACAGTGAGATCAAAATAACGTGAAATAGGTCCTTCAAAGCAAGAGAAAAACTACCTGAGGCGACCCTCACCCCTTAGTTCCAAATTCAGTGAACTTCTAGACAGGGATAAATATTTACAACTACATGGTGGGATGCAGCCATCTCTGAGATTTTTAAGTGAGTTTACAAATTGAAGTTAAGAAACGTTTTATTTTCTCACGGAAATTGATCTTGCCAGTAGCTATTTCTTTTGCAGGAGAGGCGCTCAATTCTCTTCATTCGCCTTCGTTTCATAAGTGATGAAACAATCTGTTTTACGAAGTGGTTGTAAATGAGTTAAAATTAAGGTGTTACTTTTCCGGCAATCCCCCACCTTATAACCTGTTCAATTAGTCGTAAAAGCCGGCGGGAAAAAAAGCGAGGCGGGGGAGTTTTCGTTCGTTTGAAGTAGGCGAATATAACGAGAATCGTCCACGAAGAAAGAAATGTCAAATCGTGTTTAACCACGCCAGTTGGAAACATTCCTGAGTGAGTCATATGTCGTGTTTCAAGGCAGTTTAGGGCCACTGTTACTCGACCTTTACTTACCTCGAGATTAGTAAATATAGCTAACAGATTCTCCCTCAACCATATCAACACTCAGTCACACTTTAACTTTGCGGCACTTAGCTTTGCATTTCCTTGAAAACTATAGTTATCCCATATAATGGCAGCTGAATGGCAGCAACTTGCATTTATGATAATCGCTATCAGTACATTGCGACAGAAATATCTCAAGGTATCATTACGTCTAATTTTACTGGATCTTGTCAGGTCGTTCATTGTTTGTTTGGGTTTATTTTGTGTTTTGAGCCAATACCGAAAGCCGTTGTAAGGGCATTGTCGGTGACCAACAAAATCACAAAAGAGTGCGTACCTATTTTGTGCCTATATTGTGTCGTTCTATTGAATAGAGCCGATTGTGTAACTTTTAATCAGCGCGAGGATCCGTTGTTTTGTCTTTATGTGATATCAATAGAACTTGGAAGATTGTTCAAGAAGTAGGCTGGAGTACATTACGCCCGCATAGTTTTTGACATTATTCTATGGCGGAGAGTGTTTTACTGGGAACTAAAGCACTCGTAGATTCCATACCGCACTTCATTCCGGGTCCGAGTGGCGTATAAAGGCCCAGTCAAACAAACGTAACATTTCTCCTAACATCGTGTAACATTGTTGCGTCTGTTTGACCACCCTGTTGCGGCGTGATGGGAGGTGTTTTGACATTTTGGGTGGATGTTGGGCCAAGTTTGAATTGCGTCAAACTTTTCATGCAACATCAACAACATTTCTGTTGTTCTCGGAAATGTTGTCAGTAACATGTTGCGTTTGTTTGACCACCATTCGCAACATTGTTTTGTTGGGTTAGTGCATATAAAAGTTTAGCATTAATAAAGTAGGTGATTCAAGTTAAAGTTCCGTTAGAATGTTACTGAAACGGCGCCTCTTCTTGATCTATCCGCGAGTTTTGCTTGTTTTTGCAGCCTCTCTTATCGTCCTCTTTAACTGATTTCAATAATACAACAGACCGCTAAGCCGAAATCGAAGACATTGACTTGCTAACAAGTGGATACTACTGCGGCCATTACCATTTGACGTAGAAAGTTAAAAATAGACAGACGCAAGTACCAAGCTTGTCTAGGCTGGTCATGGGCTTCTTTATAGTCCTAATTCGGCAAACGGAAGGTAAAAAACCGAACATTGTCGCAACATGTTGTGTGTGTTTGACCACCTCCGTTCGCAACAAGTTGCTACAACAGCCACAACAATGTTGCATGATGTTGCGTTAAATGTTGCGTCTGCACAGGTTTGACCAGGGTAAAGTCCTTATGTCACTCGTTTGAGTTTCGTATAGTGGTTCAATGACGACACGATTCCCGCCTCTTCCAGCTTGTTTAAATAAACTTGGTCACTTAGCCGACACCAGATCATTACCACACCAACCACACCCTTGGTAATCGGTACATTCCACAAAATAAGGGTTACAGCAATTTTATTTTATTGTCATTGTTACAGGTTTTTATTGAAATTATCGTGTGAGAAGACTATACTTTCAATTCAATGCATTTATATATGTGGTTACAATCATTTGTGCCCACACATCAATACGATTATAATCTGAGTAAATATATTTTAATTGAATAGTCTTAAGTAAATATCTCTTGTATTTTCCTCTTGTTGTTTCGGTTCGTAAGGCCAGTTATTCACGGTATCTGCAGCGGTTACTTTGCTATCCTAGAAATAAATATATTGAAATGCCATCAATGTTCGGCTTCTTTAAGAAGTTAATTAAGTCATTCGCCAAAACATTTCTCGTGCTGTCGTCTGGGTGCGATAGAGTGAGTAAGATTCAGTGTTCACCATGCACCAACCGAAACCCGGCGTTAACAATTCAGAAGGGAGGAGGACACACTTCCTCATCCGTCCATCCGCTTATTTCTTGCGTGGCGTTTTGTGTGCGCAGAATACAGTTTGATATGATGAATTCTTTAGATTGCCAGCCGTCCATCTTGAGTCAAACTATCTTAAAACTCTTCTCGTCCTTCGAACTATGATGTTTACAGATATCCAACCATTAACTGTTGTTGGTGTTTCATCTGTATTTTTTCCTCCAATATCTTTCCCTTGCCTAAACTTGGCTTTCCTAAATTATCAGGGGCTATTCATCACCAGATCCATTCTATTACCGATGCAAAGGTGCAGATCTTTTTGAAAACCGATCCTCCTCCGTCTTTTTTAAGTGGATCCCCCCTAAGAGCATCTTGTAATCATAGTAAAGAGTTTCATAAATTTATGAATTTACCCGCCGCAGTCGCGCATGGTGAGCGTATGTTATAATGTCCCACTTCTCATTACAAAGCATTTATTTCTACACGCCCTCCTAATCAGAGTATCAGGCTTTCCAAGGAAAGAGGAGGAAAATAGAAAAGCCTAACACAAAGCTTTTTTCAACCCCAGTTCGCCCTCCCCACCTTTATCCCCTTTAATTTCACGTAGGAAGCCCCAGGGAGAGAAAAACACTGAAATGTATCAAAAGTCAGTCAAAATTACAAAGCAACTGCATTCCTACCGTTTATCTTGTATACCACCATGGACTTTTTTCCTTTCAGTCCTACTCCGTTATTGCATGCTTTAGAAGATCCAAATTTGTGATAGTTTATGGATGGGCTCTGATCTGACCAACACACTGCCGAGTCTCTCACAGAAAAATATTTGAAACCTCGTCCAATGGCAACCCGCAGGCAGCGCTCAATTGTGCTTCTTGTGTCCGCGCTGTCAAACTGGTTTGCAAAGCTGAAGTACTTAATTCTGAAAGCCTTCTTCCTACTGCCCTTCTGAGCGACGTAACATCCAAGTTGCTCGTACCCTGGAATAGGATCTGAAAAATTTGAAAGAGGGTTTCAGTCTTAAAATTGTTTCGTGTTCCTCCATTTCAGAGAACGCTGTGTCTCACAGCCTGACTTAATCTTTCGTGACCATTTCCCTTTGTGTAACTGAATGGCCTGTTTCTCCAATGAAGAAGTGATAAGAAGTGATATAAGACCTTTTTGGAACACAACGAGGATTTATTCGGAACCGTCGAAATTCAAAGACATATGGCCGGTGCCCAGCGTGCTAGGCGTTGGTAAATGCTGGGAACATTTCACAATTGCTATTGATTTTTCATTGGTTACCTTGAGAAAGTGGCGTTAAATTTTTGCGCAACTCCTTCCAAAGCGTCCGCAAGTAGTTGCGAGGTTGAAGGGTCCATGTCATGATAATGCGCATGCGCTCCCTCACGCACATACTCCTACCTTTTTCCAGCTCGTATGAATATCTGTAGTGATGCAAAGCTTTCGATGTTTATTCGATACTTTCTTCGTTTTTTGCCCTTATTCTACCTCAAAACGAAACGGCGGCGAAACGAAATTTGCCTCGAACCGCTTCCTGTTATTCTTCTCGGGGACACAAATTTCGACATGTTCACCAATCCATACACAATGCGCTGCTCAAAATCTTCCACAAATGACCCAATTGTTCTTCAAAGCTGGTATTTTAACTTTCTCAAGCTCAATCGGTCGATGGAAAAGCATTTCCCTCACCGAAAACGACTTCGTAAAAAGGTTCGCCAGATAAGAAGTCAAAACACGCACATGCGCACTATCGTGATACAGGCCCTTGAAGTACGACTGTTAAATCGTCTGGAATGAAAGTAACTCACCGAACGTGTAAACATACATCACCCCTTTGCGCCCAACTCCGTTAACACAATTTTCCTTTTTTGCTGAACCATGCTTGAAGTATTTATTTCCGCCATCGTGTCCGGAGTAACAGATCCCATTAGATCCTAAAGCGAAGAATCTGTATCCTTTCGTATGGGCAAGCTCAGCGCATCTAACGATGGTGGGTTCTGTGTTACTGAAGTTGAGTTCCTTTGATAGATCTTGTAATCGACCCAACAAAACCTCCCTTGCCTTGTGAATAAAACATGCAATACCATAGAAAGTAGCAACTGTGAAAAAAGAATGAGAGGAAGAGAAGTTCATGCCGGCTACATTTCGATGTCTTTGTGACCTGTTACTGATCAGACCAAAGGAAAAATGTCTGAATCTACTTGTTTTTATTAAAGTAATGTACGCGTCTCTCCTCTATTAGATCATTAGCAATCACCAAACACATGGCGCGGAGAATGCAGCATATTGTATAATAAAGTTCAGTGTAGACTGAGATGTGAGATAAGCTAGGGTCGAGAATCCGTTGTCGCGTAAATAGAATTTTGCAGTGGTTGGAACCTCAGACAGTCAAAATGTGAACATCAGTGACAGACTCGTGTGCCATTTCTTGTGTTCTTATCACATCTTGACTTCCTCTGTGATTTATTACTGAGCATGCGTAACTTGGAATCTTTTTGTTAAAAAGTACACGCTGAGCACTTTACCATTTGTTAATTAGCTTTCTTGACCTCGCCTGCGCAGCAGATGTTCGAAGGGGAAGGGAAAGGG
>BLFK01000134.1:3339665-3353467 GCA_014634185.1 Astreopora myriophthalma | reverse complement strand
AAGAAAGGAATGAAATAATGAATAAATGAATGATTAAAAAAAATTCACATCGCAGTTCTAAAATTTTATTTTGGTTGAGAAGTCAGAACTAAAAACTCGCCCAGACTCGAAAACGAAAGGCTTACTTTGCTTCACATGGTTGAGTGTTACATGGTTCAGTTTTATTGGGCATCGGCTTCGGGCATGCGTGATCGCTTGCAGGAGTTTCGTCATCTTTTCTTACACAACGTAGGGTTCTCGTCTTAGCACCTGAGAAACAAGAAAAACAGCAATAACGCCTACTAAAAATTGGCATCAAATGGCTTGATAGGGTAAATTGGCCTCTACAAAGCCTTATCAGGGTTAGCCCGTTGTAGTACACTGGTGTATTAAGGTCTGTCCAAACTGGAATGCATGTTTGGTGTTTAAAACAATGTTTGTTTTTCCGTTTGGCGACCTTGTTGGCTGTTACTTAAACATGTAATCGGAAGGTCATAGGTTTGATTCCTCTTAGAAGCACTCGGATTTTCTTTCCAGTATGCCACCATTACCGATAAATTCATCATTTCATGTTTTATCTTGCGCTGGGTAAGATTTGAACGCCGTCAAGCATTCCTTTTTTCCTCGTGTTTTTGCGTTTTCACAGCAACGAAACCTCACGTTTCACACGTGCATGCATGAAACTTTCAATTTTACGCAGCGGAGCGTACATCTTTCGGATGGACAATTCTGCGCTAGATATGAATGTGCTTCTCTTAAGGCACGGGATTTCTTGCATTGTTCAGGCTACGGTAGGTCTGAGTTAGTTTTGCATATGTAGAGAATTAAAGGACATTTACCGCAAACCACCGCAAGCTCGCGGGTTTTGTGAAGGACTCAAATTAGGTCTCAAATTAAAATATGAAATGTTGCGCCCTTAGGAATCGAAGCTGTCTGCCAAATTCAGGTTACAGAGAGGGATGCTCAGATTGCTTGACGCACATTTTTGGAGCCCTAGCTGCTGGATATGATGCCAACGATGCACTCGGTTAACATCTCAGGTACTCAAGGGGAAGGGGATGATTAGTTGTTGGGGAAAGAGGATGGGGCTAAAAGGGAATCTTTTTTCTTTTTGGTAGGCAAGGGGGGGTGGGGAGTCGAGGAAAGGATGTTAGGATGAAAACAGAATAATGGGAGAATGGTGCAGTGTCCTAAACATTGCGTTTACTCTCTGGTGTTCATTCCATTTACGCCGCTGTGTAGTTTAAACTTTTACCTGAGGCACAGCTTAAGGAGCAGCTGCTCCAATCACCGACATCCCACTTAAAGTCTTCCGGACTGGGAGGTATAGTAGGGGGGAGGTACTTGCATTTTACTTCAGAGCCAGTGGCTCCACTTTTAATGTACTAAAACGGGAAAAAATGACAGTAGACTATCAGTCATTTCTGTTTTTGTGTAGATCTCATGCTAGTAACCCTTCCTATTGTTGCATGTCGACATTTGAAGTAAAAATTTAATCGATCGATGGTTCTGTCACAAGTCATGTTTTGTGATCATCGTGCGACTAATTCGATTGATTTTGAGATTTGGGGGTTTTGCTGGCTCGTGTAATTGATTTAGGCTTCATAGAAAGTTCTCTCTTTGCGTGCAAATGTTTTGGTCCCATTTGTTTCTTTTTCCCATTTTCCTATTGTTCTTGTCCATTTAATCTGCTCAGTTGATACTGTACACTCACCATAACTCTGAGGACAGCGGTTAAAGGATTCTCCTTAGCAATTGATAAATAGTCTCTAGATTTTCTTCCCCTCCTGTGATGTAACTCTATTACCGTACCAGCAGCGTTTATCTTTTGATATTGACCCATATGACCCCCGACTAAATATTTTCCTGTAGCATCTTGTACGCCTGTAAATAAAGTTGAAAGTAATTGCGGAATTGCTTGGTTTAGGTTTATGACTGGATCAAGAAAACTTGCGCGAACATTTCAACGAATCAGATGCAAAACTAAAACCAATGGCGATTTTGTCACTCCCGTTTCCCGCGCTTAGCCCCGGCTGCGTTTTCTTGCATTGCGTTCTGCCAGATTGGCTCGCAGAACCACGTGGTGAACTATTTTGCTTGCGGTTGGCTGTAGGGCGTATTTCGTTCACAACGTGATTGGCTCTGTAAGCTTTCGACACTCAATTGAAAGCCACTTTAACTGAGAGCTGAATGAGCTCATCAAGGGAGGTTAGACTGAAATTTTCAGTAGGTACAACATATTAAAATGGTCAACATGAACACCAGACAAGCATAAACACATCAAACTAGGGTGGAAATCAAAGAAACTAGTACATTTCGCATTTGATAAATATTGAGGTCAAGGGAGAAAATCGTGTAGCTATCCTAGGTTTAAACTTATAACTTTGAAGCGGTAATTTTATGGTATTGCGTACAACAAAAGTTTGGATTTTATTGGTGCCTGATCAAAGAATATATACATGAAAAGTTGGGATTGAGATGAAACGCAACTTAATATCAGTGAACGACGTGTGAACTTAATGACTTACCGAAATAATCATATGTTTTTCTCATCATGCCAAAAGACGCTTTGCTTGTACCTGGCAATAACTCAGTGATCAAGGTAGCACTATCTGGACCTGTCATTAACATACACGCATGCGTAAAGAAAAATGTAAATCAGGGATTTTCTGTGATATCTTATGTCAATGGTACATGAAAGAATGGTTGAAGAGAATGGCAGGTACCCTGGGATGGGAACCGGGGTTGAATTGGGAGTGAAGGATGCCGTAACTAAAAGTTAGGGCTATTTTCTTGTTTTGTAACTGAACTGTCTTGTTGGCTGTTTTGGTGATTGTCAATTGTTAAAGGAACCTACAGTGGAAATCGATAATCTCGATTGAACATGCTAGATATTCTGCGATGGTAGAAGCCCTCCGCCGCATCTTCTGAGACTACACCTTCATGAATTAAAGCATTTAAGGAATTCCTCAATGAATTAGCAGTAGCAAAACAAAACGAACAAGGCCTATCAAACCTATCAAATGGAATCAAGCGGGTAATATCTTGAAAACTATTTGTGTTTCAAGACTATTCCTTCGCTCATACTGTCTTACCCCTTGCATTGGGTCTACCAGTGTACTTAAACTCTTTCATTTCAGAGCAAGTGGTTCCGTTTCCTCCACACACTCCACAACGATCAAACTGCACTGTACTGTCCAGCACATTATCATCGCATCCAACAGGCTGTAGGTCACAAAGTAAAGATTCATTAGCCAGGGATTAGCGCCGTGCGAGAAAGCTGCTTTTATTTGGCAGCGTAGGCCCAAAAGTGTGGGCGGCTTTCACTGCCCGGTTCTAGCTCCTTCTCTACGTGGCGGCTCGCTTGTTTCCATTCTCCTGACGCGCGTAGCCGCCAAGGCTAAGTTGTTCGCGGGTTGAGTCGGATTAAAACCTATAGGTTACCATGGTATTTACCCGATTTAGCACTAACCGTGCTTCGAACAACCCGGCCCAGAAGTAGCTAGTTGTGCAGACTTAAGATTCATCAGCTTTAAGCGTAAACATGACGTTCTTGAGTATGACGGTGGCAGTGACCGTGATGACGAGTGACTGTTACGATATATGACCCGTCGGTTTAAGGACTATCTATGCTGTTCTGTTTTTTCTTAGACAAGATACTTTGCTTTTGATTGTCGTGTCTTAATTCAGGTGTATAATTGGATACTCCCCGCTTCCAGTTCAAGTTCAAGTTTATTGGTTATAACTTTCACTATTACCATTAAAAAAGCCTACAGTATCCCGCAAATAGGTTAGATACTCTTGGCGCCACACACGCCATGCAGTGGTCTCAGGTGGAATCCGTTTTTTCTATTTGTAAAAACGAGCTTAAGCAAGGTTAAAAGGTGTTTAATCTCATGCATGATCAGTAAAAACGGGTTCAACAAATACCGGAGACCCGATTTTAACTTGCAATATAGCCATATAATCGGTTGCTTCAATTCGAGTCGTGGAAACCGTTTATAAGCTCTACCATATGCATATCGGATGACCGGAAAATCCCCTCTTGTCTAAGACTCTCCGCCGACTAAAACTGTGTGAGGGTGATCACTCTTACTCCCCAAGACTTACTCGACAACGTCCCTGCACACAAACACTGAGGTCATATTTATTAAGTGTGCATCTGGTTCCATCCATAACGAATCCAGCAGATCTTGCGCTTCCAGGAATAAGGCAGTACAGTCTTCCGCAGCTAACAGCTAACATAAAACTTAAAAGTCAGTACCTTATAGTGGGGTCTAAGGGGTTAACAAGTCACAGGATCTGATAATTGCTTTGTCCTAGACTGAGACACAAGGAAGGCCAAATTTCCTGGGCATTTTCCACATGACACTTACCCACTTACCCACTTCGTTTCTGAGTTTGGATTGGTGATCCCGTAACATATTCATAAGTAAAAACAGCGTCGACGCGCTAATACCTCCCAGCAATGTTGCCATTAGGTTTAGCCGCCCTAACCGTTCAGTCTATTTTAATACGAATATATATTGTGAGCGCTCAAAACAAATTACGGAGGGGCCCAATTTCATTGATTCAAAAGCACAGAAGCGCTAACAAGTTATCGGATTTCAATTTTGTCACCCCGGTTAACGTTCTACGTGTGTTATCGATTGCTAATACAATACATTTTGGAAAAGTACCTTGGGATCCCAAGTTAGCAAATATCAAATTGTTGCTAACAAGGTGCCATGATCTGAAAGCTTCATATACCGAAAATATCCGTTTTTCTTTAGCCACTGTTATCGGTTGTTATTCCGTCACCACGTGTTTGGAGTGAACAAACCAATCTGGTACGATTTTCAAATTGAAAAGAACTTAAATAAATAAGCGGGGTATCCATGCTGGGTTACTTGCCATTAGAGACTTGGCGACCAGTGTAAGCCTTTGTGCCTGGAATTCTCTCTGCACACTGTTGATCCCTAAACGTCAGTGAGTTAGTTGGACACGCCTAAGAAACAGAAGAAACAAACAAACAAACAAAAAAATTAATTTGTGAACGATGCACAAGCGACCCAGTTGAAACTCTGGCTTTCACAGAGGGGTCAGTGTTCATCCCACACAAAAGGAAGACACTCCAAACGATAACAGGACGAAAACGGTTTCCCTAACTCAGTGCAGCGGAGAGAAGTACATAAAACACATAAAAAAGATGTCTCAAAGCCAGATTGGGAAGTATAACCTCACTAAGTACTCGCCACTAAGAGAGAGAAAGGGTTACCGCAGTATCTTCAGTGTGAATCCCCCATACAGCAACGCAATGTGATAGGCAGAAGACGACTTTTATCAATCCCCTATAAGCCTCCTACGAATGAGAAACATCCCAGAGAAAAGAATAATTGCCATGACAGACTCACTTGTGGATTACAGATTTGATATTTCCGGTTTTGGCCTTGACAGTACTTATTTCCTGGGCTGAAACACAAACCGAAGGGGTGGTTAAGCATATTCTGTGCTCTACATCAAGAATAAAGTAGTTTACTCTGAGAAAATATGCATTTTCGTAGCAGGCTCAGGTGTTTTAAGGTCCAATTGTGAGAGAACTTCAAATCAATGTCGGAAGATCTGCCATTCTCTAAGGAAACGTGCACACGAAATAGTCATGTGTTAAGATAAAACTGTATTCGCCTTACCATACAGCTGAAAAATATCGTAAGTAGTTTATCACGTAGTATGATGCCCTAGCGGCCTTACTAAGTGTGAAAAAAGAGAGAGGATGATGACGTTGATGTTGGTAATGGCGGTGTGGTGATGGTAATGATAATGGTGTTGATCAGTCGAACTTCAAACGGCGTAAAAATCCACCAGGTGGTCACGTAAATAACTTTTTTTCTTAAACGTAATTTAACACTGATGTTACTGTACAAAGTAAGGTTACTAACGTAGCCTGTGTGGCAAAATTAATATTATATGGAGCACGCGTGGTGTGCTTGAAAGCCTCTCAAGTGCGAGGCTTATCTTCTTTGACTCGCGCGCCCTTCGCTTCTCACGTGCTCCACGATTCGCACATTATGTCTTTCAGCCAGCTTCACCGGCTCAGTAGACTTACTTGGGGTGGGTGCAATGCCTGGATGTGAATTGAACACCTCCACCACAGGATCGAGTGCACTGTGAATAATGACTGCTCCAGTCTGTCCAGTAATCAACACTCTCTGTCTCCGTAAGGCCCGTGCTTTGACATATTCCTTTTATGCACCACTTAAAAAGAAGCGAACAATTAAAGGCTGGCTGGTTGGACCAACCGACCGGCTTACCAATCACGTTATTGATATATTTTTTGGTTTTTTTGGTTTTTGCCAAGTGGTCACTAAACTATTCATACGAAACGGAGTCGTAATTCATGCTTACCTTGCCAGGTGAACAGCTCGTTCCGTCCATGACAACAGAGTGGATTGAAAGTGTCACTCCCTGGAAGTTACACATCAGTATTGTGCACAGATGCTGTAATGTGTAAAACACGAAAACGATAAAGTCTACCCTAATTATCATCGGGTTTAAGTTGACAACAAGTTATTTATATATAATGAACTCTACATTCCGTTCAGTCGCTCAAGTCACAGCTTGGCAGGCTTAAATTCGCAATTTGCCTCAAGATACCTTTTGAATTCTTTTCCAACCGCGTCCGTAATGCGATTCACATTGCTTGTCACCGTTAAGTATTAAACCAGGTAGCTTGTTGCGACGGCTTGGATCAAACACAGTGGTGTTCTTTGTAAGACCGTCATCTAAGCAAAATGATCTTCTCCTAAGATAGCATGAATAGAAAAGGATCAATCGATAAATTGAGTGAATTGTTCGGCTGGTTGATTGGTGGACGGATGGATACCCATACATAGTGTACGACATCTGAAGTCAACGTTTATGGTTCTGTGACACTGCCTACCTATCCGCTAGAAATCCTTGAAGTGCATGTCTCGAGCATGGCGACCATTCTGTTGCGTGCACACCAATTGGAAACTTTTCTTTCATGATGTAATCTTTATCGCAGTTGCCATAGTCGTGGGGAACGTACATGCTGATAAAAACGAGAGAAAAGTGAATAAGTACAAGGCTTTCATAACTACTAGTGCCGCTTTTTTCTCTCCTGCCGGTATTATTTAAACACAACATTTTCTCTCTCCCTCTCCCTCTCCCTCTCCCTCTCCCTCTCCCTCTCCTTCTCCCTCTCCCTCTCTCTCTCTCTCTCTCTCTCTCTCTCTCTCTCTCTCTCTAGCCATTCAGTCTAAGTGGCAGAGCCACTTACCCATCTACCACCAACCTATATCTTATCTGCCTCTGAATGTGTCGATTTGATTCCTTTGCGTGGTGATCAACTGTGAGGCCACTGTGCGAGGCAGGCTCTTAACGACGACTTCTCTAGTTTGGACACTTTACGATATCATGAAGGTTTGTCACAGTCTGTGGTAACTTTAAGTACAGTGGTGATCCTCGGCAGCGGTGAAACCGCTACCCATTCTTCCATTTTATTTTCGGCGTATTACATGGGCATGAAAGTAAGGAACTGGATACAGTTCGAAGAGAGCGAACCAAAAGAACTCGTAGGAGCAATTTGCAACTGTGGTAAAACCCTTGATTACTTTCGCCGATTACATCAAGATTCAAAGACAATCCAATTAGCCAATAATAACTCGGGGAATATATATATATATATATATATATGTAGTTACCATTTGACTGTTCTAGTTTTGAGTCAAGTGGCTACGCGAAGTAATCAGTACATGGCTGAAACAATCGCGGTCGATTTCGACACTCAACCAAAAGCCATTAAACCTACACCACTTCATCACTCACTTGTGTGCCGTCTCGTGGGCAATATGAAAAGCCGTGTGAAGACCGACGTCGCTGTTTACGTTGCCCGTGATTCCTTTACACATCTCACCGTAAAAGGCAACAGCTAAAAGGAAAAATGAACTGTAATGAAAGATTATCTAAGTGATCTGTGCTAGAGTGAATATCCATGAAGTGCCGTAATTATTGCAGAAACCCCAAATCGTGATTTTAGGTGTCACTTGGTTCATGAACCGACCTGTAAAACTCCTCCAAAAATAAGCCTTTAAAAGGAAGCCTTAAATAAAACTGAAATACACGTCTTTAAATTATTATATAAAAGCACACGTTGCTATGGTTTATAAGTATGATAAACCACTTAAGATGTTAAAACACTCATATATAACCGTGTTTTCCCTTGTGTTGAGTTGTGACATGTGTGCAATCGAGTTATTATTGCGGGCTCCACCAGGGCTGTTTACACTGAAACCGAGTTACAACGGTATTAAGTGATTAAGTGGGAATGGTTCTTTTCCCGAGATCGGTGGTGGACGCGTTAGTGTTTGTTTCTTGCAACGAAGTTCACAAACTCTGAAAGCCAGGCTTATATACCTTATTCCAAAATGACGACCATGTTATTATTGTTTTGTCCATATTCAAATCAGCCTTCGATCGTTGAAGGTAAAATATTCTTTTGAATGTTGAACTTAAGAACGAGGCATCAAGGACTAACTTGAATAAAGACAAAAGAATATCAAAGAGGCGGCCATTTTGGAATAAGGTGTATTTGGTGACAGACATTGTAGTCAACACCAACAAGGAAAAGACAACGTTGTATCAGGGTTGTCAACCGCTTCTGGGACTTCGGCCAATACATAAAGAAAATTTCCATTACCGCCTCCTCCTGCATTCTGGCTAAGAAAAGGAAGAAAGAAAGAAAGATCTCATCAACGAAAAATCTTTAAGCCACAGGAAAAGATGTAATGTCTTTTCTTTAAATTCAGTATGTTTTTTAAAGCAAAACCCGTCCCTAAGGAGATTGGAATCGCGATGAAAAACTACTGCATAATTGCGATCATTACCTTTTTTCTTTTTTGTTTAGGAAATAAACTAAAATGGCAAGAAGGACAAATGAACGATTCGAGTGTGGGCGTGCCTTTCTTAACCAGGTAATGAACAGAAACAGTTTGCTCTACTATGTTAGTAAACACATTTGAATCTTGACTAGTCGGAAACAAATTAATGCGTACTTGAACGTGACAATTCTGGATTTCTTCAGACTTCTTTGCAACTTCTTAAGTGGCCTATTTCAGTGCGATGGTCATTTAAACGTTAAAAACAAAAATTAAATCTGAGTTACTTGTTTGTACCCCCGCCACCCCACCCATTTCACGCCCGTCGCGCAAGGCACACTATAAACTCTTTCGCGTACTAATCCCGATTAGTAGCAAGATAATTCTCATTCGATTCGAAGGTCTTACTTTGAAACGTAGCTGAAGACATCATAGTTTAGGGTTGTTTTACGATTGAGTATTGCGTTCAGCTTTGTTAGCTTCACCCCAGGGTAATCCGACTCTTTGAAACCGTACTGCAAATAGGAGTAAGAAAGACAAATTTGTATTTGCATTGCTGTAGTGTAACCGAAGAGTGAGTGCGACGCTAGCTTTCATCACATGGTAACCATGATTACTGTAAGAGTTACAACTCCTTGTGGCTGGGTCCCAAGCCCATCTCAGTGAGCATCATGCTCATTTCCTCTGTGAAGAAACCCCAAAATTCGTGAGAGATAATCGTAACACCGCGTACAGCTTAATAGATCGAGGCGTTTGTAGCTTTGGGAAGTAATTCTATAGTTAAGTAAAGAACCTATATTTGTACACGGTAGCATTTTACAGCTTGAAGCTTGTGGGTCCATGCGTACATAGAAACAATTCAAATAAACTTTAAAACAACTTAATTGAAACCCAACTGGAAGGAGACAACCAGTTTGCTGTTTATAATAATATACATGCAAAAATTTTACCATGCTGATTGGCTGAGAGCATGTCAATTAATCCAAAACAGTGCAGAAAGTTGAAATTGAGTGCGAAAAGTTGAAATTAAATTTTTGCATGTATATTATTTAACAAATAAAGAAGCCTAAGCCGTGTATTACACTGTGATAAAACACGATGGGCATTTGAGAACACGAGGGAAATGTAGACAACACGAGCCGCGGTTAAAAAATGAAAAATTGAAAAGCCTTCCGAGGTTTTATGAGAATCATCAGGTTGTAAGTCGTCCTTGATGTGTATTTCTTACCAGTAAAGCTCGATGGCCCCGAATGTTAAGTGTACTCACATACGTCACTTGTACAGGAAATCGGCCCAAGTAAAGGCTACCAGTGACCCCTTGTTAATTATAGTCGGCTTACCTCTTGAGGGGCTATCATAGAGATGTTGGTGAGTGCGTAGGTGATTTTTGTCTTTCCCATTGTATGGTCTTGAAAGAGGCCAGCAACCTGCATACATAACAACAGGATTTCCGTAGTTTAATTTCTTGAAGTGCCAAAAGATGACACAAACGCTTCATGAAGTCAAAAATGGTTGCGCACCACACTAAAGAAAAGAACAACATAGGCCTTCCTTGTTCAATTCTTTTTGTCTTCAACGGTGGTATTTTGTTGTTGTTTTTGTTTTTTTCTTTGGTTGGGGGTTCCTGTTAAGCAAAGCTATGGTACTTACAATGTTAGCAACAAGCGCCAAGTAGTTTTCCACTCCGCCCAAGACACGTAAGTAGTCTTGATTATATTTATCAGCCAAACGCTGTGGGTACAAATACCCTGCCTTAAGAGTTCTGAATCTCGGCCGATCTGATTCATCACTGTCGGTGTTCGATTCCTGGTGTTCAGTCTGGACGGTTCTCTTCAAATCTGCTCTTTGCACTTCTGTGAAGTATAAAAGGGATTACAACAATTGCTAAGGCACGACATTTTTTAATAAAAACTTCATGGAAAGAAATCAAAAGAATTTATTGAGTGGACTAAGCAGTCAAGTGATGTGTTGCTTCTTCATTAACAGTCTTCTATCTCCGAAAGAAGAAATCAGTCTACCTCGCATTTCCTTTCATGGCAACGGCATACAATAGATCCAAATAAAATGCGTATTCATTGTAACATTGTAACATTCATTGTTTAAGATGTTACGATGAATACGCATTTTATTTAATTGCTGGGCGGTAGCTATAGATAAATCTCGTTGTTTAACCTAACTAAAGAAATTCAGGATATAGAAACTGTACTAAAGTCACGCATCTTTCCGACTGGCTCAACTTCGCGTCTGCAGCCGGAGAATAGAACAATGCCTAACTTTAAAATAAGTCTAAATTAGAAGAAGAAGGTGAAAAGAGCAAGAAATGGGGGATGCAGCAAAAAGACAAGTCTAACCTTCTGGTGTCTTACATCCAAAGTGGTTTTCTTTTAACGATCTCCGGTACACGAGATGAGGCGAGGCATCTCGATTGCTTGCCACGTGCTTTGCCAGATGAGCAGGAAGCGGATGTACAAAGAGTGTGTCACTCGAAGTCTTCACCATACCAGTCTGGAAACAAAGAGAGGAATTGTTGATTCTTACAGGCAATGTTTATTGTCAGGCCAACATATGTACATGCAAGAGACGAAGACACAGAGTGACTAAAACTTCTTACCAGACCACCGTGATTGCTGACTGCTATCAATGATTTTGGATCCGATGAGACCTGTCCGAGATAAAACGTGTTTGCAGGCGCAGGATGCACGGTTGTTGTTCCATCACTATTCTGCCTTTGTACTGTCATTCCAGGAGGCAACAGCTTGTCATTTCGCTTTAGCTTCAAAAGAAGTTTCGAACCAAATGCGTCCATCTTGTAAAAGGGAGATTCATGAGGTTCTGTATCTCGTTTATTCCTGGTGTGCGTGTGTATCGAATATGACACGAAGTCACCCTGCTCATTTGATTGATATGGGTGGGTGATATCATATTCAGGAACTAAGAATTGGAAAAAAGTGAATAAAACGATCAATACAATCTAAATTCCCTTGGGCAAAGTTATGCTGCTGGTCTTGTCCTGATTTGGCAAGCTCCAAACTTTAGTTTGATGTCAGCGAGCCATCAAGCCTCGGCTCATAGAGTGTAGGATCTGATATGTATATATATATATATATAACTAACTGCAGACAGTACTGTTTCGGCCTTCTGGGCCTCATCAGTGCAGTGCTGATGCTAGGATGGAGGCAAGACTATATATATATGTGTGTGTGTGTGTGTGTGTGTGTGTGTGTACCCCATATACACTCATTCTAGTCCGCATTGGGGACTTTGAATTTTATGACACGTTGGCGACATACCATTCAACACTCTAAGAAATAACACTGATTTTATTGCATTTTGTGAACTTACCTTTATCATGGACGTCTACACCAAAAAATTGTTGAATTTCGCGTTTTGTCATGTGGTGGTGAAGGCTGTGGTGATGGAGGTTCTGGTGAAAAGAAAATGACGTATTAATTAATCGAGATAAGTAGTATCCGGTCATATTCACTTTAAGCTCTAACCCACTAATTCTTGCTTTTCACCCACGTGATCAACAGCCATGTTTTTTTAAGCGAAAGAAAGAAGAATGTGTATTGATGAGACGGTATGACCAAGGTTTCAAATCGGAGTTTTTACAGCTGGTTGAGACATCGAGATGACAAGTTCTAAAATAGTTCGAAATCCATCGGTCCGTCCAATAGTCTTCATTCAATGGCAAAATGAAATCAATTACAATTAGTGACGTAATGCCTGACGTTATTAATTATACAAATTATCGATTCTCATTTAAGCAATACAGAATGTTTGGAAAGAAATAATGTTCGATTCCTGGAGGATTATAGGACACCGACGCCGTTTATTCGCTTAGGGACACCAAGGTGATAAAGTAAAAAGCCTTTATTTATACACGCTTATATTTAAAAGCTTCAAGCCTGTGGGGTCGTGTATAGAAACCAGTTATTCAAATAAACAGTTGGAAGGAGGCACCCAGTTGGCTATTTACAAGGCGTGGTAAAGTTGACTTCGGAAGCACCGAAGACAAATCTTGTTGGTACGAGCGAGATTTGAATCCGGAACATTCGCATGCAAATCCAGCCCGTTAACCACGTGGCCACGTTGTCTCCAATGATTTCAAGTGAAGACCACCAATAATTCTTGGACAAAATTTAAAACAAAATTCAGCTTTAAACAAATAAATAAGTAAATAAATGCAAACTTACAGTGTTTTCGTAAAAATATTAATCACGGAACTAATTTCGGATTTCAATCAAGGCAAAGAGTAAACTAAGGGTTATTTTGTCAAGGAAAATGCAAATACGAACAAGATCGTAATAAAAGGATTCAATGCGTATTCGTGCTATATTCATTGGACCTTCGCAAGACCTTTCATTGCGTCAGCTTTGCTTGTATCATTTGCAAAAAAATAATAATTACCTTAGATGGCAGTCCATTATTAAGTGCGATATCTGCATGAAACAAAAAAATAATAACTTAAATTAATAAACATCAACATTTTTGTCCTAATAGTATGATACTGTAGAGTTTTCGGCTTCACTTTTGCGCGAGGTTAGCAAGTACGATTTGAAGTGATC
Source organism: Astreopora myriophthalma (assembly GCA_014634185.1). Classification (NCBI taxonomy): domain Eukaryota; kingdom Metazoa; phylum Cnidaria; class Anthozoa; order Scleractinia; family Acroporidae; genus Astreopora; species Astreopora myriophthalma. The sequence goes on along the minus strand of BLFK01000134.1, from coordinate 3,340,044 downwards.
ATCGCATTTAAATAGGAGAAATTTAAGCACTCGGACAGAAGCCTGGAAACAGGGGGACTATGTTGCACAACGTTCACTCTATCAAATGTATTACCCAACTTCAAATCATTTCGTATATCCGCTGTTCAAATGCATGAAATTTTCTCATACTCTCATGTTAGTGTGTTTTGAGTTAGTTCGACTAATAAAGTGCAATAAAACTCATTGTCTGTCTCACAAATCGAGATACCAAATATAACAACGATTCATTGAAAAATCTCCAACCATTACACGTCTTTAACGAGCGGTGGAAAGATGATATGGGGTCTCGAGGATCAAAGCGAAAATAGTGCTACTATAAAGTTATCAGAACAAAAGGGGTGTATATATTTACTTATTT
>BLFK01000134.1:3332165-3334665 GCA_014634185.1 Astreopora myriophthalma | reverse complement strand
TGCAGTAATTTCAAACGACGTGAATTAATGTTAATGGGAAGACACGTAGGTGCGAATATAGTGTTCAAGAAGCTGCAAAAAGTTTATTTGTTTGGGGCCAGACTCTAGACGGTTACGGTGTTAGCGAGCGTTACAACTTTATTCGTCAGGTAGCTCATTGGGCCACTCTGGGAAGAGTGTGAAGCATTGTTTCGCGACATGATATAGACGAGTTGTAGCCTGTGTCACAGGCTTTCTAAGGGGATGGGGAACAGGGAATTCGAACGCCTGCCATGCCATTTATGTGCACGTCGTGTGCTTGCACGCATGCTTGCGGTATCCGGGTTTGCGACACACCAGTTTCAACGCGTTTCATCTTCTTGTTTACCCTGTGACATATCAGTGACCCGTCACTAAACGCTTAAGTGATCCGCGAAGCACTGGAATTACAGAAATGGAACTCAGTTCCATTTCTGTAATTCCAGATCTTCGCTTTGGGAAGCGAAGCTTCCCCAGCATGGCTCACAAGGATGCTGGATAAGGAAAGCTCGCCTCAAGTCATATGAATCTACAAGCTGTTTAGTTTTGGTCCAAGTTAACAGAAATACTTCGTACTTTACCCAGCGCTGTGGCTACGTGTTTCATTTCATTGCGACGGTGAACTTGTTCCCCATTTCAAATCCGTTTAGGTGGTGTGACGTAAGGGTTAAAGTACCTTGTCTTAATGTTTGTTCCGTAATTTACGTATCCCCATGCCCTTGGAATAAAAACGTGATGGACAGTCTGAAGTCTCATCCTCTGTCCAGGCATAAACTCTTAGATATCGCTACGGTACGGACGTTTAAGCAAATAGCCAAAGACTGTCGAGAAGAGAGAGAAGCTTCGCGAGTTCGTCAGTTTTAATTTTTTAATGTAGTGACTTCTTCTCTGATCATGACTTTATGAATACCTGAGGTTTTACAATAACTCACATTGCATAACACTAGGAAAGGGTCAAGTTTGTTACCGTTGCCAGACAATTTCCTACAGTGCCTGTAATAGTGATAATAATCACATTTGGTGTGTGCAGCTACAACAAACGTGAACATTTTCAAGGACGTAGTTGAAATGGTGGGTTTTAGAGCGTAAAAGGGGAGGTGTCCCAACAACGTATGGCCAGGATTGTAGATCAACTGCAATCAGTACGTGTTTTTTCGTTAATGGGTCGGTAGTCATATGTTTTCCAAATCCAATTAATGATGACGGTCACACGACTGAGCTGTGATGGATGTATCGGTGAGCGTGGTGGCTTAATTAAGGTGCCAGAATAGCCAATAACTACTTTCTTCCTCGGAGCATTCATTTCCATGCATGGCTTTGCTCATTTTAATTATACCTTGAAAAACTATCATTCAAACTCTAATTCTTGAAGATAGTTTCGATATTATATAGAAGCAACATGGAACGCAACTGATTTCTAAAACCATCTTACTTGAGTTCATTCACTAGCTGAGCCGGTTAAAAACTGAGTTACACAGCTTCGTACAGTTTAGTTATATTCCTGTTGCATTCCTTCGCGGTAGGGCGTTCCTTTGGATTCTTCTTCCAGCACTGTTTCATCAGACGATGCCAGTAACCAGGAGGGGGGTTACATTTTTCAACGTGCTCAGGACGAGAGCCGTCATTCACAAGGCAGTAGAAAGCTTTCAACGATTTAACCTCAATGCTAGCGTATGCTTGTTGACCGTACCACATCTCCCATAGAAGAATCCCCAAACAGTAGATGTCTGCGCTGAAGTCATACAACTCTGACTGAAATACTTCAGGTGCCATATAAACAGGGGTTCCTGTCACAGTGCCTGTGATGTCTACCACAGCTTTGGATACGCCAACGTCAGTAACCTTCACGTTGTTATCTTCTGATAGCTTCCGTAAAAAGAAACGAAAAGAACAGTGTACATAATTTAAATAAGGATTTGATGATTGCGAACTAATCTAATCTTGAGGGTAATATCTAAGGGCGGAAATGCAAAGAAATCCGCTGCTTGTTACCGTATTCTTGATCCAAAAGCTTTTTGTGTTGTTGTAGTTGTTGTAGCTGTTGTTGTTGTTGTTGTTGTAGTAGTAGTAGTTGTTGTTGTTGTTGTTGTTGTTGTTGTTGTTGTTGTTGTTGTTGTTGTTGTAGTTGTAGTTTGCAGCACACTGGCCGTTCAACAGCATGGCTTTGTCGATCGTAACTCGTAAGTTACCAAACGAATTTGCCGATGGAGGAGGTTATTTGTTACCAAGTGTTAACTCTCTTTCGTACCGTAGGAAGCTTCAAATATGCAAGTGAAACTCACATTCGTTTGTGACTATTGCGGATTGGGGGTACTCGGATGATTTGTTAGCCGTCTCCTTTTAACTGAGACATGTTGCTAACACATGCAACGTCTCTTTGAAAAACCTCATTCTTCTATTGTTGATCCCAAAACCGAGTAGGAGTAAACAAAAAAGACCCAGAAACCTACACCCTAATTAAGACCACCCCACGATTTGGCCG